>JAVHNF010018812.1:7439-19332 GCA_034783455.1 Micropsitta finschii | reverse complement strand
CCGTACCTTCTGTCTGATGGTAGGAGGGAAGGGGATCCATCACTTGTTCAACCACTTCCCTCTGCCCTTGCCCTAGGCTGTGGCTCCACCAATCTATTTCACTTTCACATTCTCTGGTGGCTCTCAGCCTTTCTACCTCCTCCCTCAGTTCATCAACTTGTTTGAGCAGATCACTTATTCGCTCACACTGCACACAAGCGGTGTCACTGTCCCCCTTCAGTACACGTGCCAGGCTCTGGCATTCACAGCACTGCACCAACTACTAAGAAGGAGAAAAATGACTGCTACTGCTGAACCCAGGACGTAGGGCCACAAAGCTTGGTTTAAGTCCCACCCTGTGCCTACACCACCACCTGTAGAACCCAGTCTCAAAAAGAAAATACTTGTGCAAGCTTATTATCTATAGGTGTAAAACTGCACCATACAAAGGAAGAGAGCAAAAGGCTTCCGGTGCCAGCCTGTTCTCACTTTTTCTTTGCCCTCTATAATCTGGACATAATTTTCACTCCACGCTTCCTTTTTGTGCTTGTCATTTCTCACCTTCTCTGTATCTCTTTCTTGGAGGATGGGGCCCACCACATTGTTGGCTATTTTGGATAACAGTCATCTATTGTGGGCCACTGCCTTCCAAAACATCGATCTGATTCAGGAGAGTGAGCTTAGCATAAACTTCAGTTCATATTTTAATGCATTGTGAGTACAGCCTTTTAGAAAGGAAGGTGAAAACACTACATGACATTGTCAGTTATTAGTGGGCATGGGTCTGCAGTGAGCACTAGGCTCCTGACCAGTGTCAGATGGTGTGAGCTGGCAGAGCTCCACTGACATCAAAGCTTCTGCAGCCCCAAAATATGGCACAGAGGGGTATGTTTTCACCTCTGAAGCTGGGGGAAGCATATGGGCAGTTTATAGCTCTCAACAGTTATACAACATTACTCCTGGTTTTATAGTTCAGGAAAAAAAAAAAAAAAAAAAAAAAGGCATTCTGGAAGGACCATTTTTTCCATAAGGAACTAAGGAGAATAATAAAGTCTCATGTATTTTAAGATATGTAATTCCTCCTCCAGTTTGGGCTCTATTTCTGATAATATGCAGGAGTTCTGCAGCAGTGCATATTTAAAAAAATAGAAGCAACCTTGTTCTGCAGGCACTATTTCAACCATGGTCGAAGCGGAATAGCTGAAGTTACAAACACTGAAAAACTATAGTATTTATCCTCAGCCAAAAGGAAAACTTTCCATTTTTGGCTAAGAATCCTTCAGATAGTCTTTCTAGTTATTCTCTTTCCCATTTTCTAGTGTAAGAATCATGTGATGACCCCACAGGAAAATGTTATTCAGGTTTGGGTCACAATGAAATGGTGGCTGGGCAAAAGTTCTTGGTGTAGCTATTGCTAGTGAAAAGTTCAGGTTCTTCCACAGATGGAACACTAGGCATACAGGCAAAATATTTTAGGCTTTATAAGACAGTTGTCAAGGCAAGATTATAAGCTAAAAGCTAATGGTGCTTCTTTCATTCATCCTGTGGGTACCTCTGCATAGTATGCTAAACTTAAGTTCATCCTCCATGATCTGAACTCATTGGAACTTCTATGAAAGTAATTATTATGGCACCAAGTTATGCTAATGCTTATGAGGCCAAGCTAATATAGCCAGTGTCTCACTATAGCTTGACTTCTTTGAGCAAGGTGTCTTGCTAATTACAATCACATGCCTCTGACGGACTCAAAGTGTAAGTAAGAGAGTTTGCTTGGTTGGCAAAATGTAGAATACATTTAAAAAAAACCCAAACAAAACACCAAAAACCTCCCTGTAATGTTAGTACTGGCTAAATGAGAAGCCAGATCTCAAAAAGTAAAGCTGATACTCTCAGGGAAGTCATGGAAGGATGCTGGCTTCTCTACACGTCTGTGTCTGATAAATACTGTCTTCCATTTTTTTATATTTTATATTTATTTTCCCTGATATGAAGGTTTTGTGTGGGCTTTTTGCCATCATCACTCTTAACAGTTAAATAATGGTACTTGGCTATGGTTCTAATAAGCCGCTTTCCTCCCTGGGAACAGTGATCTGCATATATGTGTACCTATATTTGTATGTATATATTTTGTCCCCTGACATGTGTTCAGGATTTAATTAAGAAAATAATTCTGAAGCTGTGTGTAAAACTCTTTAATATTTCTACAAGCCAATTTGTTAAGCTGGCTTTTTAGTCTGTTGTAAAGGACTGAAAGACTGGACTGTACCATAAAATATAGGTTAACAGATTGGGAAATTATTACATGAATGCAGACAAAGGGAAGAGAAGTGTGTAAAGGAAAAAAACTCCTTCCCCAAAAACCTAAGTCACAATCTGCTAATCATATTCATCATCATGGCAGTAGAAATATAATGACATGGGTCTTTATCTGAGAGCAAGGCATCCATAAAGCTGTCAAGATGCTTAATTGTGTTCTTCTGTTGTATTTGACTGCCTGTGAAGTAAAAAGAAAAAGAAGTATGATTAGCAATACCCTGTTTGAACTGGAATATGATACTGACTTTCCTGCCCTCTTGTTATCAGGGAAAGCTTCCCGAGGACAAAAATTTTCACGTCTTTGTTGGTTGCAAAATATATTCAACTTTACATACAAGTTTCTTCCCAAAGGCTGCAGTTTCTGAACAAACCATCTGCTCAATAATTTTCTTTCCTGGCAAAAAGAGAGTCTGAGTGCCAGAATTTTTTTCTATGATGTTTATCCATAAGTTATTAATACCTGTGAGACATCCGCAGAGATCTTCAGTGTTTTTCTTTTATTGAGTAAAACAATATTGTTGAGTTGTCTGACAACATTGAAGAACGAGCATTGTTTCTGATCACCCCCACTGTATGGCTAACAATGCCAGTTTGTTTGTAAGTAATGTCATCTGTTGCCTCCTCTTGAGTGCTTTATCCCATTGACTGTACTTCCCTTGTCCTTTATTTGAGACATCTATATATGCCAGTCCTGGCATACATAATGACTTGGGAAACTTGAATGAAAAGAGCTTATATGGTGTAATAGGCATGTACAAATATCTTCCAGAGTTTAGACTCAGCAATGTCACAGTGTGTTCCTAATGGTTTTTAAACTGCCTTGAAGTCGAATGTCAAACCTGAGTACTGCTGAGTGGGAAAAGTCACACATAGAAAGTTTAAATAAAAAAGAACAAAATCAAGATAAAAAACCAAACAAAAATAGCCCAAGCAAACAAAAAATCTAAGCTAAACAAAAAAAACCCACAACACAACTAATGATCCCTATGAATGGCTACTAGTTCTCATAAATTTTCTGGGTCTGATAAAACTATGTTCGAAATAGCAAAATTTTACTTGACGGGAATCTTAGTATCTGACAAGAAATTATAAGGAAAGGTCTTAGACTGAGTCTGCTGACTTTTCCGTGCTTAATATACAGTGGCAACAGCAGTGAGGGATTCAAATGAGAAGACAAAAGGAGTAATCTACTGCAATAGTTCTGGTGTGTGTTAAAGACAGCTTTACCCTCAAATTCCTTCAAAGAACAGTTTAGGAGTATACTAGAGCATTTACTGTAATAAATGACAGAGGAAAGTTTCATCAAGCCTTATTTTCTTATCTTTAAGAGCAAAACCTATTTCATCTAAGAGTTTTCACTGGAGTATTTCAGTTACGCCAACTTCTGTTAACAGTTTCAATGGGGGAAGATAGTCCTATTGCTCTTGAAAACATCTTGGCTGATTAATACTCTCCAGTACCTCTATGGATTAGGAGCTGTGGAATCCCTCTTCTGAGAGTTTGAATGGGATCTATTAATTTAGTGTTTTAATGTTACCTTTGTAGAAATTAAAGTTTCTACAAATTACTATATTTTTAGAAATCCTACTAATTAATTCTTTTTTTCAGTAACTGAATCAGAAAACAGCGGCTTTTCTAAGAACAGGAGACATAAGAGTCTGTCAGTTCACTACTCGAAAGTCTCTTTCAGTGTCTTAAAGATAGACAACACAGTTTTGACATGCTTGTTGAAGCATTTGAGAGAGGTAACTTATTCACTGAGGAAGCTTTTATTATTTTGACTGCCAAGTAAAACCAAAATCTTTTAGCATAAGCTCATCAAAATGTGAAGCTCAGTCTCAGCCTAAAGAGACAACTGCCATATTCAGAAGCTCTACAAATAGTGGGCCATAATAAGTGTCACATCGGAAAAAAAAATGCATACTGATTACAGCTAGTTTGTGTTTTGAGTTTTGTGGGGTTTATGAGTATGTGGGAGGGTTTTTTGGGGAGTGTGTTTGTTTGATTGGTCGGGGTTGGAACCGGAGAAAAGTGAGCAAGGATAATGGAGGCCTGATCAAGCTGTCCATAACTTTCATTGCACAGAGGCATATAAATCATATGGTAAGGTATGTTAGTTTGAAATGTAGCCCACAATGCCCAGAAGCTCAGTATCCTGATTTACAGTAGTCTAAGCTGAAGACACTTTGCTAATTCTTTCATTCCTGTGGTAAATCAGGAAATATTTAGTACTTTTCTTGAGAATTGTGAAATCTTGGGCTTTTCTTAAAGTATGTCTAAATCTGGCAGGAGAGAACTTTGCAACTCCTGAGGTTCAGAAAAACCTTTGTTCTTTAAATTCACAGAGTGTGTGGTGAGGACCTGGGTTCCTGATCTTTGTAGCATACTGTGACCCTGAAATACTATGACTGATGTAGAAGTCTGATAGGTAACACTTACTCAGCTGTGGTAGATATACAGGAGTACTGAACAAAGTGAACCACTGGTTCCAGTACAGAACTGGAAAATTAAATCATGCAAAACATGAAGTCCTAGTATGACAGAATGAATGGCACATGAGCATATGATTTATAAATTGTAATTTGGTGTACTTTGAGGAAATGTAATACATGTCCACATTCTGAGATACTGATGTTGCAATATAGATGGATGGTACAGTAGTTTTGGACTGCTCCAGTTTCTGCATAAACTTTCTATACATACTTGACTAAGTAACTCATCATTATGGCTTGATTGGTGTTCTTGTTCTCTTAACTGTCTTATGCATGTTCGATGGCAATAATTAGCAACAAGTCTGAATTGTCACACAAAAATTAAATGAATAGTTTCCACATACATACATTTCTAGAAGAGAGAAGGTTCCATTAAAAAGGTGTGGGTTTATTGCTCGTTTTTATTGTTTATGAACTTTATTACATTGATAGGGCAGTATGAGAGCTATACTGTTACTTCTCATTTATGATTTTTATGGTTTGTCATTGTATGTTAACAGCTTTGTGACACCATTTTATTCTGCACAGTATGTCTAATGCAACTATCCTAAACTGTTTTACTGCAGATCACCTATTCAAAGGATTAAAGTGGGACTGTGATTTAAAATAAGATGCAAAGTTGAGTAAATTTCCTGGCTGTTGTTACAGACTCTGAAAAGTCACAAGAGAAAGTTGTCGTACCAGGTGTAGCAATTAAGTGGTGCTAAATGAGGAGCACCAAAACCAGGGACAACTTGAGATATACAGAAAGAGGCATCTGTAAAGGAAGAAATGAGCCTGCGCAATGAGAGCTAGGCTCTGAAATGACTCGTATGCTGGCTGTTGCTGCAAGTTCAAGAATTTTCCAGTGTGGTCGTTGGATATGCATTCTTGAATTGGTAGTAACAGCCTGTTCATGAGCCTGACAAGGAACCAAAAAGGCAAGAAGTGGCTGATATTTCGGATAAGAGAGAATTGAAACTGCATTGGAGATGAAGGGTAGCCTCACAAATGTAGTGGGGGTGAAAGAGGGCACCATTGTTTAGTATGATGTCAGTAGTGAAGCATGAGTTAATATATCTAGTAATAAATGCAGTACATTGTGCAGCATCCTAAAGGGACATACTGCAGACTCTGGAGGATGTAGATGAACTGTCCACTCACCTTTGGCAAGCTCCACAGTTTTGAAATCCTACATACCAAGGTTATAAAACTGAACACTTGAAGAATGAGGCATTTGGGAACTGAAAACAGAGCTGCATTATGCTATAGTTAAATATGCTTATAATCAAAGAGTCAAGTAAAATAAAGAAAAGAAATAGAGTATGCAGAGCTGTTTTCTCCTGGTCTGAGATCTGTAACTCTTCCTTTTGTAAAGGGAGTTACCCAAAGGGAACAGAGAAGTCACGAGTACTGACTCAGTGGTAGCAGAGATGTTTTACAGGCTCAGCTGGAGTTGGGGTGGGGTGTTTTCTGGGGCTTTTGTTTGTTTTTTGAAACCAGGCCTCAAACTCATCCTTTCCCATATTCGTTCTCAGTAATATGAACAGCGTTTTAGTACCAGCTTTTAAAAATGTTTCTTTCAGTAGCACACCTGAACTCTTCAATCTGTCACTACCAGAAGTTAGTGAGGGGGGGGGGAGGAGGCTATACCCACATTTACTCTTGATGCCGTTTACCTCTTAATTTGCATAAAGATCACATTCCAAAAGGAGTATTTTCTTTGTCTTAAGAACAAGATAATTAGTTAGTGTTACCCATGCATTGTACGCTAATAAAGCTGGTTAAGAGGAGAAATGTTACAGTAAAGCATATTAACTAAAGGACACGTCATGGAATATGGAAAATATAAGTGAAAATAATTAGCCTTGAAAAAATGGCGTCTGCTACAGCTAAAAATACAGCTGCACCAGAGAGGTTAAAGATGTCTCTGTGGAGGTATTTAAAAGTGTTTTAATACTTCTGTCACTACAGTAACTACACGGCATCCATGGGTGCAGCTGTAAAATGTTCATGTCTGAGAAAAGAGCTAAATATGAAATATCTAATAACACAAAAACTTTATGTGTCTTTATTTTGCCAGGTATTTTTATATCAAAAAGAAGCATCCTTTAAAATATAGGGTCTGTCCCTGGCAGACTTGCAGGTCCTCAAATTGGTGGCTGAGTGGGTTCATTCCATTTCTTGCATTAGCCACCAAGGGCAAGCTTTTGATGACTTTTTAATCTCTCTTGTATTTGCATGTAAGCAGCTTTGAGCCCTTGCATCAGTGTACACGGAGCTGGTCAGTGGGTATTGCTCAGGGACCTGTTCTGGACATGCCTGCATGAGCAAAGCTACCAGCATAGGAAAGGCAGATGTGCTGTAAAGCTTTGGTAGGTAAGCCATTGCTATGTCATTCTGGTGTCTATTGGACTGAAAATGGTTTAATGCATTGTTGTGTGCTGGTTTGAAGCCACTGAGGAAGGAAGCTAAAAATCAGGCTAAAAATAAATTGATGAATCAAAGCTGCCTTCTGGCTCTTGAGATGTAGAGCAGGAAATCCCTGCAGTCTTTGGTTTTATGGAACTGTCTGGGGCAAAACAAAAAAAAGCATCTGGCTGTGGGTTTTCCATTTGTCACAGAAGATGTTGTCTCATCCCGGGTTTTCAAGGATGGACCTGAAAGCCAACATGACATGTAACAAAGTGATCAGTTTCTGTGAAATTGCAGGTTGAATCTGCATAGCTATACCAGAAACCAGTTTTCAAATATTTCCTTAAAAATAAAATACTGCTGGCCAAGTCTGTGATAATGTAATGGAAGCTTTCTATTACAGTCCTAGAACAATCTGGATTTGGGCCAAGAGGTGAAACTGAATGTGCTTTAGTAAAACTGGGGATGGGCTTATCAGGCAGGGACTCACTCTGGTCTTTGACAAGCATTCCCTAAGCTTAACCAGGCCAGCTGGTCTGAGGCCACCTTGGTGAGTGCTGGTGAAGGCTGCATATCCAACTAGAGCAATCTCCATTCTCACCCTTGTCCAGCTGTGCCCTGAAAAGGACTGGACAGGGATATACTACGAAGGTGACATACATCCTATTTCCTTTTCCTACATATGACCAAACTTGCTTTCCCACGACCATGCCGTGTCACTCCAACATGGCACAGTTAGCTTATAGTTGGAGAATAGCTGGGATAAGATAAAATTGAGCAATGTGGCAATTACTCCAGTTAGCTGGCAAGAATATTTGTGGGTGCCCTTGTGAAGACAGATCTTTGTAGGGGAGTTCAGTGGTACCTCACCATAAAGCTGCCTGGGTCTTGGATGCACACAGGAATTTCCCTACCACAATGAGTTCCCTGAGCACATAAGCCCCCATGCTTCTTCACTGCACTGACTTACTGTTTGGCTTTCAGCTCCTCAGCCCTCTTATTTGGGAACCAATGGCTTAGGCTCAGGCCTGCTAAAGGGCAGCTGACAGATCTGTGGTTGACAACTTTCTCCTCAGACCTAACAGGACATTCTTATGAGACAGGCCTGTACCAGAAAGACTTTCCAAAGGGGGCACTGTAAGACCATGTTATAAACTTACATGCAAGTTAGGGGCCCTCACAGATATTGTATCATGCTCCAAGTGCAAAATACTTCTCTGGTCTTGGTTCCTCCAACATAAACGTGTGGCTGTATGCAGCTTTTACTTTTAATTTCCTACCAAAACAGAACACTTCACTGCAAATGCTTTTCCCCTTAAGGGATGAGAGTATTAATGACACATGACAGATGTTAGTGATGGTTGCTTTGTACACTACTGAAAGACACTTGGGTGCTACAGAGATGTTTATGGCATAAGAAGTCTTAGACTAATGCAAACGGAGCTTATATTTGTATTTAAACTTAATTACTGGCTTTCAGTTTTTAGCTTCTGAGCTAACAATTATTTTCAAGCCATGAAGGGCAGATCTCTAGCAGGAAAATAAGTTATTTTTCTGCTCTAGATCCATGCATAAGTAATAGATAATTTACGTTCTAGAGAATTTTAAATCCAGTCTCTGATGATGAGGTATGAGGAGTGTATGTGTGAAGGGGGAGAGAACGTCAAAGAGCTACTGAGAGAAACTAGTCTCTACTGTTCTTCCCTAGCTTTCTTGCAGTGGTGATAAAGATGCTGATGGACTTCTATTGTGCTTGTATCTATTTTGATAACTATAATGTAGGAGGAAAAAAACCACATTAAGTTGAAATGCTTCTTCTCCAGGGTATTTATTGAAGTGTTCTACAAAAGCCAAATCCAGACTCCTAGCTTAAACACTGACTTAAGATATTAAATTCTAGATACTGCACTAGGGGTGTGACCATTGTCAGAGAGGAGCTCAGAGCCTGCAATTTTCACCTGGTTTAGTCATCGGACAATGCCTAGATTTTAGTTTTATTGTAGACTGGGTAAATGCTAACACAGGCAAGACACTTAGGATCCCAAAGGGAAGGTCCCATCCTAGTCACAAGGTTCAGCAATTCTTATATGCAACCTAGTCTGTACTACATCTCTTTCCCAAAGCCTTACAAAAGAAAATGGCTTAGCTACTAGCTTGCAGATTTGGACTGTCATTTTGGTCAAAGACGTATAGTGCAAAGTTTTACATGCCTCGGCAAGAACATCTGTTTGGCAGCTGCTTCTGGTTTCAAATCAAATACAACATCCTACCGCCCCACTGTTACTAAGAACTGCAGACGAGAGGAGTTAGCTGTGGCTTGCTTCCAGTTCTGTTGTGTGATCAGCTTACACACTAATGGGACAAACAGTAATGCAAAGAGTATTCACTAGCTCGGCTTTTTAGCTGTCAGATAATCCACTGTGTGAAATTCTATAAGAAAATTGAGTATATGCAGAAAATATTTCCAACTGTGTTTGAACTGACCATTCATTTTTCTGTTTTGAGGAGATAAGACCTTATCTGTATCATGGAAGAGACATGAGCATTTCTCTAGTCCAATAAACTTTGAAGCAGGTCTTTAAATGACTTGCGAAAAATCTGCTTGTCCCATATAGACTGATAGAGTGTTTGTTCCTATTTGCTCTTTGTAAGAAGAGCCATGTCTGTAAAATGCCATTGAGAAAAGAACTTGTTGCAGGGGGGTTTCTGATTTTTTGACTTATTACCACATCTACAAGGGCTTACCGTGTCAGTAAGGGATTTCCCAGCTTGTAAGGGCTTGTAGGCAGTCCAGGCAAGAGCCTCTCCCACCACTGCCAGCAGAGTTGTGCCAGCCTGGGGGCTGCTGGCTGTGCAGGATGCTGAAGCTGGTGTCAGTGGACCTTGGCCCCAGGTACAGCTCAGCTCCTTCCTGTGGTGGAACTACAGGTTTTTAGAGCACCGTGCTTCATCTTTACTCCATTTTGCGTCACATGGTTCTGAGGTCTATCTGCACAGTTTGTGACTCATGGCCATGTGAAGCTTTTACTGTGCTGACTGACACTGTCAGCAGTTAATGATAATCCTTCTGCAATTTGCTGGTGTTGCTGTATTTTCATGCATAAAGATTGCATTTGGTATAACCTAACTCCTTTGTTCAAGTACTGCGTGCCTAACCAGATCTTTGCCTAACACCGGGAACAAGGAGGAATCCAAGGCTAGGGAATAGAAGATAATTCAGAGAGAGAGGGGAGGAGCTGGGGTGAATTCTTATGGTATTTGCTGTACATGAGTATAAACTCCAGTGCTACTGTTGCATGCTTCCGTATATTTCAGATGGTAGGTATGAAAATGTAGCAGTTCCTGGCATTTTATTTTTAAAGAATAAGAGCTGATACAGCCGATCTGCCCAACTGATTAAAAAATTTCATTATTCAATCCTTTAGCTATTGTTAAGTACTTGTTTGCCCAGTAGCTTGAGTTCGTTTACCTTAATGAGCCTTCTGGGTGCACAGCAAGTGCAGAAACGGATAACTGGTAGCTGTATGCAGCTTTTTCCACTTATTTTGTTCAGTCTCCGAGGGAAGTACTTGCTGTTAAAAGGAATCTTCAGTTCAGAAAGCATGGGCAATATGAACAGTGGGATTGGGTTTTAAACTATATGAGATGAGCAAGGGCTTTAAATTGGTGGAGGCATGTTTTTAAGGACCTCTTCTTTAATCCTGTGTTCTAAACCACAAGAAGTTCCACCTGAATATGAGGAAGAGCTTTACTGTGAGGATGACTGAGCATTGCAGTAGGTTGCCCAGGGAGGTTGTGGAGTCTCCACCCCTGGAGATATTCAAGAGCCATCTGGACACAAAATGAGGCTGTGTGGCTCTCATATTTATAATTCAGAAGTGTTCTTCATGCAAATAACTATTTAAAATTCTTAATTACATTATAGTGACTACAAGAAAAAGTTGTTCTAAAACGAAATTACAGACTGTTATGACTAATACTGTACAAATTAGCATAAAGTAGCTCAGACCAGATTATTCCTGAGAATTTGCAATTAGAAGCACCTGCTTTTAGTGCATTTGCTAAGTTTTTATCAATTAATCATTACTTCCTCAAATAGCAAGAACAAAACTGAATGTTGTGAATATTGTGAGAATGATTAATTGCTAGTGGTAAATTGCTGACTAGCTCCTCTATTCTACTTAAAAAAATTTTCAGAAATGTGTCTATCAGTTGTATGAATGCATAAATTATGCTAATGTACTCAGTATCAGTTGGATTTTCTTTGTCCTACTTAGCTGTTAGCATCTGTTCTCAAACTTAGATATATCTCAGACTTTCAGAGCATGAACTATGTAACAGAACATTATTTTTTACCTTGTTTTGGTTTTTTTTTTCCTCTTATTTTTTTCCGAAATGAGACCTAAACTCAGATTCCTAAATCCTAATTCCAGGCAGCTAAATTAATGGCTTTATTAATTCTTGGAAGTATTTGGTATACATTAGTGCCCAGCATCTGAAAACACTGACAGTTGATACTAAAAAAACATACCTAGTGTTGGTAACATAATTGCATAAGCTTATCTGCTTGTCCCAACTTTATGGAACAGGATTCTGTGTGATTCTGTGAATTGTCCTGCTTCTTTTTCAACACACACATGAATATGAGGGAGTATTATGCCTCTGGTGTTTAACTAAAGTGGGTGTTCTAGTCTTTTGTTTTTCAAGAAACC
>JAVHNF010018783.1:0-10424 GCA_034783455.1 Micropsitta finschii | reverse complement strand
CCCATGGCAGGGGGGTTGGAACTGGATGATCTTAAGGTCCTTTCCGACCCTAACTATTCTATGATTCTATGATTCTAAATTCCACTCTCAGCTGTAACTTGCATCAAAAGAACTTTGAGTCTGATTGCTGTGCAAAAGTGGCATTTGTACAATGACTGAAGGTTGGGTTTCAATAATTAAAATACAGAAGAGTTAAAGAAATCGGGGGGGGGGAATAAGACAAATTATGAGATGAAAATATACCATATTGCCAAAGAAATAGTAATATCAATTATGGCATATCTCTTAGCATCAACATCACTACTGTAAGAGCTGCCTGTTCTAACAGAAGTAGTTAGGATTGGAAAATGCAAGGATTTTTGAGGTGTAACAGTTTTCTTCATGGTTTTAAAGAGGCTGTAAATAAGCTAACATTTAATAAGGGACTTACACAGAGGAAAGTAATAAAACATGGCAAGTGAGCAGAGATTTAGCTGTGATTTTAGCTGCCTTTTGACCTCACTGATAAAACTATCTTGATCAGAAAGATGGAAAAAGCAATCTCTTTCTTGTCTAGATTTACTCCATGGAGATTTTGGTGTACCTGGGCTGCACTAGAAAAGAGAAGGAATCAAATACACATTTAGAAGCAAAAAATACAGTTCAGGATTGGGAGCAGGTTCACCTAAGTTGATAAAGACAGCATTGTTTCAAGAAATAGATATTATTGAATGCCTTAAAAAATACTTACTGAATTCTACATCAAATTTGAAACCATTTTGCTTTGCACCTGCATTGCCACATCTTACTTGTACTTTTATATCTTGTATGTAAAGCACTTTCTTAGTGGATTAACTTGTTCTCAATAGACTTTCTTATCAGGAACATGTTCTCCACATAACTTTTAGATGATAAAAGTGAACCAGATAAGACAATGTAATGCCTGTCATGCTTAGGGATAGTTAAAAGCAGTAATATTTCAATGGGCAGTGTTGCAGTTAGTGCATGGTCACATCAGAAAGAAGCGATGCTGCAGAACACCCACATATCTGTCCTTGTAGGCTGTGAAGATACCTTCCTTACTTCATATCTCCCTAAAGTTGTTGGAGATGGATCAGAAAAGTGTGCAGAATCCAAATGTCATTCCTATTTCTCAGGGGTAATATAAATGCTCATTCTTATCTGAAGTCATCCTGCTTGTATTTACTCTGCCATCTAGATCTTCTTCAATCTTATCTGGCTTAATGTAAAGGATCAAGACAGATTTTCTTTCCAGCTTGCTCCTTGAGTAGAAAAGAAGTTCAAGGTAGTTGCAAGACCCTAAGATATTGCCAACGTTTTAGGCTCAGTACTTTTTACCTAGTGCAGAAGGTACTATACAAGCAGATAAAAATCATACAATCACAGAATGGTTTGGGTTGGATGCACCTTCAGAGCTCATCTGGTCCAACCTCCCTGCAATGAGCAGGGACATCTTCAACTAGATCAGGTTGCCTAGAACCACATCCAGCTTGGAATGTCTCCAGGGGAAGTCAAGTCAACACCATTGCACTGGTTGAGCAGCTCTTGAGCTGCTGGTGTTAGAAAGTGTGAGAGCATTACTCAAACGAGCCTGATGTTGGGAGAATTATAACCATCCTGATACGGTTTGTGCACTTCAGAAAGTGGGTGCAGGACAAAACCACCCATTTTTCCCATCAAAACCACTGTTTGACCATTATTTAAACACTCCAGAAAATATATTCATGAGTTTTAATCTCTTATTAGGCATGTGGAAAATGATGATTTTGAGGACGGGGCTGCTTTTGCTCCTGTGTGTGTTCCAAGTTAGAGTATTCCTCTATCAGCAACTGTGGTTCTGTGTGCCTAAAAAAGGGGAAAATCCCCATTTCTAGAAGACATTTTTATGAAAAGGCTGCCTCATTATGTATTTAAATCAAAACCTTCTCTCCATTATGATTACACTCAGATTTCAGTATTCACCACGAAGAGAATCTCTGCCTTACTATGTATGCAGATTTATAAGGCTCCAGGCACCTTTGAAATAAATTGAAAGCACAGCCATGTAATAAAGCCAAACCCAGACACTAGCCAAGGAGATCCACCCAGCAACACCCTCGAACACCCTCAGCCTCTTCCCCTAAGCACAGCTTTAGAGCTCTAGTCTTGATCTTGTCTCCGCTTTCTCCACCCTCCAAAAGCTTCCTGGGGGATTCCCCGGCAAGCGGAGCAGCCGGAGCCTGCGAGCGGCTCTTCCTCATGCACGAACGCTTCACTTGCTGGGCTTTCTTACCTATGAAACAGCTCAGGAGCGGGGCTGTTTGCAGTCTGCTCAGCCTGTTTCAAGGGGGATATTGTGAAAGAGGAGCAGCTCACAGCAGGGGGAAGCAACAGTTGGGGGGTGAGGAGAGATTTAACAACCGAGGGGAAAGATGTGTGGCAAAACCACACTGAAATAATGGAAGGGTTGGAGAAAGCAGGTTTGCAGCTGCTGTTTCCCACTTTGAAACACAATTCAAAGCTTCGTTTATGATGCTGAAAGGTGCAGAGAACCTCAGGAAAGGGAGTGCTTCCTGAACTCACTGCTAGAAGGTATCAGGGAAGCCAACAAGTTAAGAACCTTATTAAACAGTAGTCTAGACATTTTATACAGTGAGACCAGAAGTTAAAGAGCAGCAACTTTTGATAGCAAACCTGATTGATATGTTTAAGGCAATCTTTAATTATTAAGGAATGTCAGGATGCTGGAGAGGGACTCTTCATCAGGGACTATAGTGATAGGACAAGAGGTTCAAACTGAAACAGGGGAAATTCGCGTTGGATATAAGGAAGAAGTTCTTTACTGTGAGGGTGGTAAGGCACTGGAACAGGTTACCCAGAGAAGCAGTGAATGCTCCATCCCTGGCAGTGTTCAAGGCCAGGTTGGACAGAGCCTTGGGTGCCATGGTTTAGTGTGAGCTGTCCCTGCCTGTGGCAGGGAGTTGGAACTGGATGATCTTAAGATCCTTTCCAACCCAAACCATTCTATGATTCCATGATGAGGGTAATTGTTAGAAAGTGGACTGGCAATATCTGTACCCTTCTCAGGTATCACATGCTGCCTGATTTGATAAAGCATCGAGTTCAATTCTCCATCTTTCTGCTCGTGGTGACTGCTACAACCTGTGACTGAGCATAAATTCCCCAAAGCTTTGATTAATCCATCTGGTGGACGTCAGATGTTCAGTACTGCAGTGGAACTATTCCCTGCTCCATACACTGCAGAAGGTTGAGGCTGGTTTTAGAGAGCACAAGCCAGTAAAGTTCCATTGAAAGTTAAAACCATTGGGGAATTTCAGGCAGAAGTTTCAGTAGCTCTGACAAAGTGATGTACAAACAATCTGATCTGATAGGCAGCTCCCAAATGCATTTAAAAACATTGCTATATGGAAAAGAAACCAGGTCTTAATATCAGAACATTTTCATCATAGGGAAATGTTCAAGGCCAAGTTGGACAGAGCCTTGGGTGCCATGGTTTAATGTGAGATGTCCCTGCCCATCGCAGGGGGGTTGGAACTTGATGATATTAAGGTCCTTTCCAACCCTAACTATTCTATGATTCTATGAAGAGCATGCAGTACTGCAATTCAATGACATCCTTCTATGCTGCCACAGCTTTCAGGGTCCTGACTTAGGCTCCATCCTGGAAAACATGTGCCTGGAGAAGGAAATCCATCCTGCTCTGAACAGCTCAGTGGTGTGTGGGTTTCCATACTTCAACAAGCACATGCTTTCCACGGGACTATTGCTGTGTTTAGTGCTGTATTTGGGACTAAAGCAGCAGCAGCAGCTTATAGCATTCTTTGCATTTGGTTCTTTGTTTCAGTATCTGTCATGTCCAACCTCGCCAAAAACTGGCCTCATCAAATTCTGGCTCGTGGATGCTGTGAGAGCCTCGGGGGCTCCATACACATGCCTCATCTGTGACCAAACAGGGGCTAAGGAGCCATTTCACAGTGCCTTGTCCTCAGGGTGGAGTCACACTCCTCCAACAGCTATGATCAGTAGGCTGAAAGCAAAGTATTAAAGAGACCAAAGGGACCAGTTGGGATTTGCACTGACTGAATGGCCGTTTGGGGGGTTCAGCCAGAAAGAATGATTCTGAGTGTCTAAAAATATGAAAACCAGCAAAAAAGGCGACACAAAAACGTTGTTTTAATTTGGCTGTAACATTCCAAGCGGGACAGCCGTGGGATCTGCCTGGATCAACTGGAGGCCATCACTGCAGAACACCGCAGAAGCTCACGCAATGCCCCAGCTCACACGCACTCCAGCTTTGTGGCGTGAAGTTCCAGCACCGTCTCTGTCACACAAGTTCAGATTCAAGACAGCGTTACTGCTCCGCTGGGATGTGACTGGGATGGGCTGGGTAGACAACAGCCCTTAAAAACTGGGATGATAATATGCAGGTTTTTCCATTCCTATCATTTGTCCTTAATTTGAGAAATTAAATGCTTATGTGCCATTGTTCACTATTCTTAGCACTAATTTCACAACTTAGCCCAGGGATGACCAAATGGCTTCTTTACAGGGCTTTTTTTCCCCTCTCAGTTCACATCTGTCCTGTATTTATTTACTTTGGTGCTTAGGTTGCATAAAAATAAGTGTTGTGAGTCAGCCTCCATAAATGTTCTAATCAGAAACCTCACTTGACTCAACTACTGCCTGAAGAACACTATCTGAAAAGCCAGAGGGCAGAAAGGTAGTTCTGCATCCTGGTTAATAGCTTAGAGTGTATTTACAACGTCATAGAATGATTCAGGTGAGAAGGCAGCTCAGGAGGTCTCTTGTCCAATGTTCTGCTCAAAGCAGGGTCAGCTCTGAGATTAGAGTTCATCAGACCTTTGGACCAGGAGGTTTATTAAGTCAGGGCTTAAAAACCACTGTGGATGGAGAGAACATAACCTTTCTGGGCAGCCCGTTCCACTTCTTGGCTGCACTAATAGTGAAAGAGGTTTTTCCATGTATCCAGTCAGAATATCTCCTCTCAGTTCACCCTGTCAGACAAGAGAGATGTGCTAAAGATACAGATTATTTTTCTCCCTTAATTTTTCATTCTACTTCTAGCTGGTTTGCATTAATCCCTCAATTTTACCTATCAAACTATTTAGACTTCTTATTTCATTTGGCTGCAGCACAGAAAGGCTGCCAGTCACTGGGCAAAGCTTCCTTCTGCAAGGCACTGTATGCACAGTGAAAAAGCTCACCTGAGAAAACCTCCCAGGCTTGCATTCCTTCTTGATTTTCTTCAACAAGATTATATTGATATTATATTAAATTTATATTAATATGAATAGCCATTTGGGGGTTTTACCTACTGCCAAGACTATTTCTTACTGTACTTTTCAGAACAGAAAATTGTATAAAACTGCTCTACTTGTGGGAAAAATGGGTTTGTTTTGTTACTAAAGATGAAGGTGAGGAAGTGCTTTTCATAAGTGAAAGGAACCTGGGGCAGCTCTAGGTTTGAATGCAAACATGTTCAGGGGGAGCAGACTAGAGAGAAGCTGAATGTCATTCCCAGCTTCCCATGACCCAAATCTTGCTATAAGGGAATCTCAGTTTCAGTTTGGAAAAAACCAAACAAGCAGGAATATGAATGTGTATCCACGAGGCAGGAAGTAAGAGGAAAACATAAAGTTTCACTGGTTGGTGTCTTTGGTACTTAACATACAAAGCTCTGAATAAATGCAAGGATTTATTCATACCTAATGCCCACCAAACTTCTTTAAGTACTGAAAGTATATCAAGACTGATTTTAATAAGCAAAACCACTGTTTATTCTTCGAGGTATCATATTAAGACACACTTAGTTGTGTTCCAGCACTTAAAGCACATTTGGATCCCAGCAATTCCACTGACATCTTTGCACACACCTAAATTTACACAATTCCTGAATGCTATCCTGAACAGCAATCTGAATAGGAATGAATTAATCCTTCACCTTGTTGCTAGGAGTTTTAAAGAGCCTCACTAAAATACTTGCCAGAGCAAGCCTGTAATACCAAGCACAGACTAATCCTACTCACGGGTGGGTAGGAAATGCTTGGAAGTATAGGAGGGAGTAGGCTTGATCTGAAGGAATGGTGCTGTTTACTCAGCTTGCAGTTGCATCGCTGGGACAGAGTTAGCAGCTGATTCTGCTGAGTATCCATCTGGTCTCACATCTAACAGCACTGTCCCTTTTAGATACTCTTCACGTCATTTCTGTATCTGCTTCATTCTTTATTCTCTCCTCCTCTTTACTTCAACTGGCAGCAAGTGCCAAAAAGTGACTGAAAACAGCAATTCACACTGTGCTCCTGGAGAAATTACTATACAATTAGCAGCATTGCAACGTGAGTTTCAAAATGTTAATGAAATAAAGCTGCTCCTTTAGGAAATGAGATACTTTATGATTTATGGTGACTCTGAGCAGGATTGTGAGCAGTGCACAGGGCCAGATAGAAAAATACTATTGCTTTTACTAACCAGATACTTCATGCCACTTCTGTGGGAAGTGATGCCTGGCCTAACTGAAATAATCATCTCCTCTCCATCCTCTCTGTAAAAGCTTATCTCTTCTAGAAAGTGAATCGTTATGATCTGAAAATCAGGTATATTTTCTTCATCCTGAGGAGCAGAATGATGCAGTGGACATGAGTGGTTTGGGACAGCATGACACGTAGCTCTGTGTTCACACAGTTCTTTCCATGAACTTCTCAGACTCATTTTCTGGCTCGAGAGGCTTTGCTCTCTACTACTGGACATTTTGGGCGAGCACATGTACATGTAATGAGTATGAAGCCTTGTGGGACAAATAAAAATTACTGCACAAATAAGAGTCCTAATAAATCAAGCCCAAGAGTTTGAGGTCAATATGCAGAATTAACCCATTTACCAAATGTTCTGGAGATAAGAGATCATTGTTCTTTGCTTTGAAAAGATTTCTGGGTTTAATATGTACTCAGCCCTTACTTATCTGTTATGCTTTGCTTCCTTTTATTTTCCTTTCATTGAAAATGAGACCTAACTCCTTAAAAATCATTTGGACTTGATCCTAAAACACATTGAACACTTCCCAGTCCTTCGGAAAATAACAGAATACAAGAACTTTCATGACTTAGTTTTCATTTCTCTGAAACCTTTCTTGGAAACCTTGAAATGAGTTCAGAAGATCCTATCTTGCTATTTCTTTTGTTCCATAGTGATCTTTTTGCCAGTCCACGAATTCTCCAAAGCATACTAAGAGTCTCTTAGATACAGAGGATGTTCAGCTAACTGCTGGAAACCAATCTTGTCATTGGTCTTCCACCAGTTTTTTTGCATATCTGTTGGTAGCACCTGATGAATTAAAACCAGCCTCTAAGTCAATGGAGTTGGTTAGGTGCTATATATGAAGGTTTTCAAGCTACTGAAGCCTTCACATTTAGAGTCTGTCAAAAATCTTGCCCTCCTCTTCAGTAGTCCCTGTGTGGAAATCTTCTGTTTTGCTTATAAAGATCTTTACAGACCATAAACATCATCACCTGCCAGACTGGTTCTTGCTCTCCTTTGAAATCCTCTATTCTGACACTCTGGTTGCTTGCAAGTGGCCCTGTCTTTGTGTTCAGAGTTTGCCTATCAGCAGAACAGTGGAATCCTTATCCATGACCTTCTGTAGGCCAGCAGCACAGAGAAATACAATTACTATGTTAGATGTCTGAAGCTTACACAATAAATATGAAGTTGATTAGCCTGGGAGAAGTCTTAATGTTGCAATAGTTTGGGTTATTCGAGGTAACACAAACTATAGTAGCATAAATAATGACAGGAGTGGTAAAATTACCAAAACACCTTACTTTAAAACACTTTAGCCTCCGAGTTTTGAGCAGTTCTTCCCCTAATCCTATTGGTGACATGCTTGTAGATGTTTACTTTTACTCCACTATAAATAGATTATTAATACTTGGGTACTTAATTCGTTGCTTTTCCTTTTAATTCTATTCTTTGCTCTTGGCATTAATTACTCTGATACAATTAGTCTCCCCTGGAGTCATCCTCTGTCAGTTCATCTCTTGCCTCAGCTCTTATTAGAAGATAGCACTTCCACAAGGAAAATTCATTTATTTTGCCACCCAGCAGATGCATGGGCATGGCATGGACTTTCCCCTTGTATTGCACAGCTGCAAAGCCAAGTGGACAATCAGTCATACTGGAATCAAACCCATCTGGAAGGCATTTGAGGCTACAAGACATCTATGAAAACCTTGAGTGTGATTGACAGCTTTTTCCAACAGCTTTGATGGAAGTTCTAAATTGAGAAATCTCTTCTCCCATCCTGCAAGAATTTATGAGCAAACTTTATTCTGACCAACCAATATTGGCCTGTATTCAGCAGCACATGAGGCCCTCATGTTCCCCTGTGGCTCGTGCTCATCAGTTAACCTCTGCAGTGGTCATGGAAAGGCTAAAGTAGATTTTAATCAAACATTTACGACTGTCTACTTAGAGCTAGAGAGTTGTGCTGAGCAATGTGCTGATAATGTTCTGGGCATCCCTCAGGAACGCCAGGGTGAGACAGGCTACAAATCCTTGGCAATTAGCTCATACACTCAATTTGCAAGAAGATCAAAATCTGGGACCTTGGGCCTTTTAAAGAGGGAATGGAATAGACTGAAAACCAAGCAAAACACAAGCAAAACACAAGCAAAACGCTGCCTTTCCAGGAAGGATGGCTAACACTTCCCACTCTTCTTTCTTCCTGGATCCAGGAGTAACAGAAACATCTCAAACAACAGTGTTAAACAACTCGTCCAGTGAATCCATTAGGGTCTGTTCCTTTCCTTCCCCTTATTAGCTACAAAGCTAATTCCTATTTATTCCTGCAGGTCTCTGGAGGCACAAAGCCTGGTTTGTATGGGTATCTGTACTAACAGTTGTCCTACAGTAGATCTCCTTCTACCTGCACAATAGGCTCCATGCTGCTGGTGCTTTTCAGTGCCTGCCAGTGATCTAAAGCCAAAAGACTCATAGAATCATAGAACAGTTTGGGTTAGAAGGGACCTTCAAAACTCACCTAGTCTAACCCCCTGCAATGAGCAGGGACATCTTCAACTAGATCAGGTTGCCCAGAACCACATCCAGCCTGGCCTGGAATGTCTCCAGGGACCATCCACGACCTCTGGGCAACCTATGCCAGTGTTTCACCATCCTCATTGTAGCAAATTTCTTCCTCAAGCAATTGCTAATAGCAGTGCACCCCTCTGAGGGCTGAAATGGTTAATGTCTCCATGTCCTTGGCTCCACTGCCTACGTACCATCACCGTGCTCTGGGGAGCACCCGCACTTTGTCACAACCACAAACAGTTTTGAAAACAACAATTTTCTTTACATAGGTTGTAAAGTGCTCTTTCAGGCATTTCAGGAGTAGAAGGGATTGCCAGAGGAGCCTCTTCTCCTTCCATAATCACCTTGCAAAGCTGATTTTCTCACCAGAGCGTGTTTTGCCAAAGTATGTTTCTCTCCCAGCACTCCCTTACCTGTGTTCTGTACATTTGAAGATCGTCTTGAGACTTGCACAGGGCTGTATCTATTTTAGCTATGTTTTTATTGGCAGCTCATGTATACTACCCTGCACCCACGTGAATGAAATTACAGAGCCCGGACAACTTTTGTACAGAGTTCCTCTGGCCACAGCTTCTCTGTGGGTTTCGTTTGGCAGAAGTGATATCAAGCAGAAGTCTTTCCCCTCAGCTCCTGATGTAAACTAAAATACACCTTATAAATAGAAAATACAGGCACTGAGAGCATTGCCTTTGGGCAAACAGCCACCTTTGGGCTATGGGAAAAATCCAGTTAGATATGATTCATAAATATAATGAATAGGGTGCCATAAACTCGCTCTGCTCTTCACAAACAAAGGCACATTCTCCACCTTGAAAACTTAGAAGGGTAGAATGCAGAGGAATAGGGAAAGAAAAACAGGAGGAAAGTCAAAGTTGGGGATTTAAGGGAAGAAAGAAAAATGGGAGCTTGGATCAGAGTGGAAAGTGCAATTCTGAAAAGCACCAGACAATGTGTGGGGTAAACCAAGGGGCTTTGTTGGGCCCGGGATCCCTCTGTGCCTCACTTGTGATGAGCTCCAGCTTTCATTTAGCAAAATGCAAACTGTAATACATTTCAAGAAGTTAGTTTGTTCTTTTAAGCTTCAGTTGAGTTGAAGGCTCCTATTGATTACAGCTGGAGCTGGATCAAGCCTGAGCTGACTGTGTTCTCCTGGCAGACTCTCACTTGTAAATACCTTTCATCTCATCCAGCAGTGATAATGATGTGCTTAGATGATGTGGCAGCAATTCCCACTCACCGGCCAGGTGTGAGCTGAATTTCCCATGCTCAGCCAGTCTCTGCCTGGCGCCTGTAGCAGCCACGGCTCCTTCCCAGGGCTG
>JAVHNF010018773.1:4049-18396 GCA_034783455.1 Micropsitta finschii | reverse complement strand
GGCCTTGGGTGGAATGGTTTAATGTGAGGTGTCCCTGCCCTTGACAGGGGGGTTGGAACTGGATGACCTTAAGGTCCTTTCCAACCCTGACTATTCTATGATTCTATGATCCTGTGCCTGCAGGAATGTAAGCATGCCAGATATCTTTCAGGCTTGCTGGGGACAAGTAGATGGAGAAAGCTGCACTGAGCCTGTGCTCAGCCTTGGTGGGATTTACCCAAGGCCCCAGGACAGCCACATAAAGTGCCTTCCACTTCACTAAATGCAAGCACATTTAATAACTGCAAGTTGCCATCACTGCTGTGCACTTGAGCCTCTTCTAAGCAAGCAGCAATTCCAGTACACTCTGTCCTTCCTCCCCCTATCATCCATAGGAGACACCACCTGATGCTGGTACCCACCTCACTGGGGCAGAGCCAGCTCAGCCCCTGGGACTGTAGGCAGTGATGTTGGAACCTGGGAAAATATCCTCTGCCACCCGCTCCTGTCCCTGCTAGGACGCTGGCTGAGAACACAGTTTGGGGGTGATGGACATTGGTGTTGCAGCAGTGTCAGTCACAGCCATATCAGGATGGGCTTCTCTGATAAACCAGGCACCCTTGCCACCATAACATCAATTGGTCAGTTGGTCCAGTATGGAGGTAAGGGGGAGCCATGGGCTGGCACAGCTCACACTGAAACCTTTCCAAACCAACCGCCAAGCAGTGGCACCTGCAGAGACTCCCCTTCAAACAGGAGATACACCAGAGCTATGAGCCAAGCTGCAATGAGAAATGGAGGCTGTGAATTGTATAATATTTACATTTAATACAATCCACTGACATCTGACATTTTTCTGGTAAATTTTACATGGGCCATAAACACTTCTGGAGCACTGAGTAAATTTTAACTCCTATGAAGGTCTTTTCCACTAGTGGTATCTGCAATGAAATATTTCACTGCCTTTCCCCCCAAAGTCTTGACCACCCACATCTAACCCAGCATCACAACCTGTTGTTAGACTACTTATGCATCCTCAGTGCACTGATGCTGCAGAAGTATCTCCACTTTTTGTGCTTTTGGTGTGATATTCCCCACTATTGGTTGCTTCCCCAGCTGCAAAACACATGGCAAACCCAGCTTCCCTATGACCCAGATCTCAGAGCAAGCGCCATCCTCCCTCAGAGGGCTTTGCACAAGCCATTCCCTTGGCTCCAGCAGTGCTTTGCTTTCTCCTGGTGATTTGCACACAGCTGATGTAATGGTGTCACAGAGAGACGCTTCTTTAAAAGCAGTAAAACTTCAAAAAGCAAGGAAAGAAAATTAATAGCTGAGCAACCAGCCCATCTCTGGTAATGAAACAGCGGATAGACAAGGGGAACCTGAGTCAAATGCAATGGCTCCAGGCTCCTTCTCCAATCCCTTCCCCTCAGACCTTGGAAGGAGGCCAGCAGAGCATCCCCGTATCTGAAACAGTATCCAGCACTGCAGTTGGGATGAATTTGTGCTCTGCAGCCTATTAAATTTTTGTTAATCCTGCCCACGTTGTTTTACATCTTGCCTTCCATCATGGAGAAGGAGGGTTCGTGGCAGTGCCAGGGCGACTGATGGCAAGTCCCCCTCGAAACCAGGGGAATGTTCAAGTTACAGCCAGGTGCAAGGCTTAATGGGCTTTGGTGATGCTGCCAAGCCGTAATTGCTGTAAATCAGTCTGAGCCCTATGGAGACAGTTTCCTGTGTTTTGAAGTCCATTTGCCCTTATTGTTTGTTCAGCTCCTTAATGCATTAATGATAAGATAGCCTGGGGAATAAATACCCGATACAGCCACTCCTCCCAGCCCCAGAACCTGAAGTAATGAATCAATACTGCACCTATCTGGTCTGACCATGGAGGAGAGGAATGTAGACAATGCGGGATACAGGGAAGATATCTTTTTCCACAGGTTTCCTTGCCAATCCCAGTGGGGGCAGTTGAGCATCTTTAAGGACCATGGGGGCTGGTTTGCAGAAGTATCCCCCAACTTTGCCCATTACTGCAGCACTCCTTACCCTGCTGCCTGCCCACATTATTTTTATTTGTGCCTACCAATGCTTTATAAGTGCCTTTCTTGACTGAAAAGCGCTGCATTAACCAAAAACCAAAACCAAACAAAACAGGGAGAATGCCACAGAAAAACTGGGATGATTTTTCTTATGTTAGGCAAGCTCTGGAAATCAGGTGCTGTGTGGTCCTTCATGGCAAACAACCCAGCTCTAAGTGGACCCAAGTCTTTTGACCTTCTAGGAGGTGAGGTTGCTGGGTCTTGGAGGTGCGTCCAGACTGCAAGCATGCTGTTTGCTCACCTGCACCATCCCCTGCTGCTGGGGCACCCAGGGGCTGGGGCATCCCTTGGCAGCATGGGGTGGCTGTGGGGAGGGGGCAGATGGTCTTGAGTAGCCATGAGCCAGCAGTGAAGCCAGGGTACCCAGCACTGCCTTATTACTGAGCGACTCCCAGGAAGTTATTGGGTTTGCCCGCAGATGAAAGAGCCCTGGCGTTATGCACTAGCAGTAGGTACCTTTGAGCTGGCTGAGTCTTGGCAGGGCTTTCTCCCCTCCACCCCCCTGATTAATGCATTATAACAGCCTGACAGATCGCTGGTGCTCTATTGACAAGTTTATGCTGCTGCTTTCTTCTCCGCCAGTCCAGAGGATCCTGGCTGCTGGTAATGGGTGCTCTTGGGCATTGCAAACATAGACTGATGCAATGATCACCCTCTAAGAGGGGAAAAAGTAGACGTCCACACAGAGACTCTCTTTTGATGCTGCTGACATCATTTTCATTCTGCCCCATCTCCTTTCCTTCACAGAAAAAAAATTTAGAAGCAGGAAAACCCAGAAAGGACAAAAGAGGTAAAAATCACTGCCTGGCTGCTCTTCATTACCTAGCGCAGATTAAGGCATTGAACGGTTCCTACCCACCTAACGATTACACCAGTGAACAGCCTCTACCTGCTTCAGTTTGATGGCACATCTTGTTCCTGTCCTTTTCACCAGCAGAAGGTAGGGGCTGGCCTGACCTGCATGAGCCAGTACAGTCCCAGCAGGAGAGCTGGGATTGACTTCATCATGGGTGCAGTATAGTTGACCCGCTAACCCCTTCCCTAGCACCTACCCCTAGCTGGTGGGATGTGTGGTGGGCTTGGGAACCAGCAGTCCTCAGGTAACCGATGCCAAGCTGTCTCTGTGGGGTTTCTTAGCCTCCCAGGAAGAAGGATGACCAGTCTATCTCTGCTTAGTTGCCATCAAAAAATCAGATGAATAATGGGACAAAGTCTGGCCCTTGTATTTTTTCTCCAGTGCAAAAAACAGCCTTGATACTCTTGTTCTGTTTTGATTTTGAAAGACTTTTTAACCGTTGCCTGTCAAGAAACATTATGCCCTGGATCAATTTGTGCTCTGAGTATTACAAGGTACCTGAAATGGCTGCAGTCTGGTGTCACTGATAATAAAACTTATTTATTTGCTATGCTAACCTTTACTGAATTGCATGCATTAACCCATAAAAGCACTGTGGACTAGCTAACCAGGCAGGTCCTTCAGCAGAGGTCCATATCTTTAGAAGCAAAGGTCAAGAGTTTTGCTCCTGCTGCTGCATGTGTACAGCTGGCTGTCACCCAGGGCTGTTTCCACTGGTGTGTGCCAACAGACCGTTACATCTTCTGCTGCTGCCAGCAGAACTATGTGAAAGACAAGAGATGCTATACAATACATTCCTTGGTGCCCCATCCTTCAAGTCCTTGGAGTTTGCAATTTTGTTCCCTCAAGATGTCATTTAGCTGAGTGATGTGTGTTTAGTTACTTTAATCTTGCCCCATAAATCAGCTTGCTCAACCTTCTCTCTGCTTCTCATTTACAAGTTTTTCCCTCTCTGCCATCTTTCCATTATTACTGTGGAATCTATAAGTGTATTTAGCATCATATTTTCAGCCTTGAGGGGAAGTACCATCATTTTCCTGAACAATGAGATGACATTTACTATTATGATAGGTATTTTCTGAGCTATATGACTCTCTACCACCATACTTATATCCATTATCATAGCTGGGTTTCTTTCTGCAGTACAGATTTCCTATTAATTACCTCCCATCATCGACTTTCCTCCTTAAATTGGACAACAGGTTCTGGAATAGGTACTAAACTGGTTTTTGTGCCCTGCACCAGACTGAGTACTGGAAAACTATGAGTAGCAGCAGGAAATCATTCAACATCTGCTTGGTTTTCTTGTGCCTCTTTTTGAGGCATCTAATGCCCGGCTTGCCCAGTATCCCATCTCTAAAACAATTTGACAGCTCCTGTGATCTTAACTGAACTGATTCTTTCCACAGATAAATCCACACTTATGTTATTTTATTTTATACTAAGTGCAGAACTGAGACTGCAAAAAGGTCCTCAGGTCACCATTCCCCTCAGTTACAGGCAGCTGCTTGAAATAAATGCTTCATCTGGAAGAGTCCACCAAACTTCTAATATATATTCATACAGGACAAAGCTCACTCCATCACTGTTGCAAGCATAAGACTTGTGGTATAGAAGACCAAAAGCTACACAAATAGCAATACGCTTCAAGTAAAGAGCAATGAAGGACACTACTCATGTCCTAAATCCCCACACCAGCAAGAAATTTGTCAGCTCAAAATGTCCAAATGAAAGATGGATCTCCATCCTTATAGTATTTCTAACTGTTATTTGTTGTGTTTTGCCCAGATGACTTCAGTTATTTCATAAATCACTGCAGCTCCACTGACGATAAGCAAGGCACCAAGACATGCCCTTGTGCCGAGATGAGCAATACTGAGTTGTCACTGGTGGTGCAGAGAAAGAGGAAAAGACTTTTTTGATACCCCGTTCAGGTTGAGAAGTCTAAACCCATGCACTCAAACCCCTGCAAAGGCATCAGAATAAGTGACCTACTCTTAACCTGGGCAACTGTAACTCCCACTTTTAACGCCCTTATCTAGCAAAGCACATAAGCACCTTACACATAAGCACAACGAAACAGAAGCAGATTAGTAAACATCAATAGATATGGGTATACCTGTCAAAATTCAGCTGTAAATTTGTTCCTTGGCTTGCTACATTGCAATGACTTCATGTCCCGTAGCTTATTTCTTCTGGTCTGAAGTTCTATACAGGGCATCACCATCTATGCAGCAAAGCATTTAAGGTGTTTAAGCAAAGTGGTTTACACTTTACACGGACCAAATAGTTGCAAATAAGTATGATGGAAAATGTAGCTTATACCATGAAATCCTGGTGCATAGGCAAAAATGCAGCCCTTTGGAAACACGGAATTGTGGTTCATATACACGTTGTATCGTAGTCCAGGTTTCAATAAGCCCAAAAGACATGGACTAACGGCCTGCATTCCCTGTTGCAAAAAGGACTCATTTCTTTCCCAGGGAAGCAATCAGTAGAACAATGAAAATAATTCATCAGATTAAAGTACAAATAAATCCTGCCCTGGCAACTGGATGTTATCGTGTTCAATTTCAACTTAATTATTTTTGTATTTAATTACAAAATGGTTAATTGCTTCATTTTAATTATGTATCTCTTTTAATTAGATTGAGGCTCAAGAAACCCAATAAGGCTGCTGCTACCTCACAGCCCTTCCGTTCTTCTTTATATCTCACAACGTATCAGTTGCATTTCCTTGCTTTGCTGTTAGTTTCCTGAGACAAGTCCTGTTAGTTTCCTGCGACAAGTCCTGTTAGTTTCCTGCGACAAGTCCTGTTAGTTTCCTGCGACAAGTCTCTCCTAAATGCCCTGTTCTGTATTTATCTTCACTTCAGCAATACCCCGGAATACATGCACTGTGTGTGGCAGAAGCCCACCTGCTAGCTGCAGCAGGGTGGTGGGCCCATGCTTGTATAGAAGCATGTGCTGGGCACAGGGGCTTTACTTCTTTCCTTGCCATGGGGCCAGACCCATTTTCCAGCCTCAGAGGTTTGCACAGCTGTGGGGATGGGTGTCAGTGAAGCAGCCCAATTAATTAACCCCTCCTTCAGAAGGAAGGAGCGCATCAGAAATTCCCTGGGAGTACGCATGTAGGGGAGATGCAGTTTTGTCTTTGCTCAGGCTCATTTCCTGTATCCAAATGCTCTGTGAGGCATCAGGCCATGAAGGCGTAAGTAGGCAGTAAGTTGCCTGTGTCATATATAGCAGACTGGCATTTGCCTTAGTGACTAGTCCATCTCCAAGCAGTAAATTGGCCTGCTCAGGGTGCTTGCTCCCAGGATGGACCAGGAGGAGCTGAGCTGAAAGCCACCTCTGCAGGACATAGTTGAGCGTTACCCACAGGGGACAGCAGTACCCACAGTGCTCAGCCCTAGAGCAGTGATAACTGGCTTTGGAATCCATCTGGCTTGTTCTGGCTTTTATAGCAGCTTCTACGCCAGCACTAACTTTAACTTTTGCATTAGCCTCTCTTTATAATTGTTGACTCTTCAGTACAGGCAGTGAATACAAAACCTCAGCATGAATGCCAAAGGGGAGAAATGTGGATAGCAGAAAGGAAAGTCCCTTTTTAGCATGCATTTCAGCAACACTTTTCTGCTTGTCAGCAAAAAAAAGGCATTCCTGAATTTCTCGCACTACAGAACAAGGTCATAAAAGCTTCTGAAGACACCTTCAAACTGAAACACAGCAGGAGGATGCTCAGCTCTCGCCTCAAAATTTGCTACATGAACTCCAGCAATTCATGTCACTCCTGCAAAAATAAACACAAAAAATATTGGACAAGGTTACTAAGACTCATCTTGGTAAGATGTCTTAAGCACAGTCTCAGGCCCATCACCAGTTTTCCAAGATTAATGTCTAGGATCCAGGCAAAATCCTGCCTATTCGCTATACTACCAAGCAAGCAAACGTTTTGGCCTGCTTAGTTCTATTAAAACTAAATACTAACCAAAAAACCCTGCCTGACTGAGGAAGAAGTAGCCAGGACAGTAGGTATAGCATCCCACTGTGTGCCTGCCAGTGGCTACTCATCCTACCAGGAGCTCTGAGACCCAGCAAAGTCATGTCAGCCTGGGATTTTAGAAAACATGGCTTTATAGGATCATAGGATAGAATCACAGAAACAGGTTGGAAAAGACCTTTAAAATCATCAAGTCCAACATTTACCCCAGGACTGCCAAGTCCATCACTAAACCATGTCACTGAGGGCCTCATCTACACTATTTTCATCAAAAGGTAGTGGATGATCATAAAAGTATTCATGGTGAAGGAGGCCCCCTTTTCTTACAGTACATTCCCCCTTTCCTCTGAAGTAATAAAATAGCTTTCAGGTTTTATATAAAACACCCAAAGTACCTCAGGTGTCACTAGTTGAAGCTTTCAGAGAGGCCTTTGGGCCAGGAAGGAGGAGAAGGCCTCTGGTGTTGAGACAAGAGGTGGATGTTTCTGTGCAAACACAGCAGACTTGAAAGGTGTTGTATTTTTTCTCCTCCTCACAGAGGCTCCTGACCTGGTGGCACTTTCCAGCTAAGACCTGCTGGAATTTCCTGTCTCCAGAGGTAAAGTTACACCTTTTTTGAACAAACCTGGCCTTGGGTAAAATGCCTGCCTCTGTGCTGCTGGTGAAACCTGCCCGTGTAAGTGCAAACCAGCCAGCTGCGCTGGTGGTTCTCCTGGGGTGCAGTGAGAAGGGGAACTGGGGAAGTGCTGGTGGCATTGGTGGCAGAATCTCAGCTCCTGGGCTCTAGCAAACGGTCCCTGAGCTTCCTGCATGCATAAGTGAACAATGATGAACACAAAAGCCAAGCTTCAGTCAGCTCCCCACCTCAATGCTGGACTAAGCAGAGGGTCCAACTGCCCCAGCCCATCACCACTGTTTCGGGTCAGCCAATCCAGGAAAGAAGGAGATAAAGCTCTCAGCTGTTGCCAGATTAGTGCCATAAAATTCAATATTCAAGCGGCCCTCCCTGCTGGCTTAACATTCCTCACTTGTGACATAAACCTTATAGTGACAGGCAATTCAGCATGGGGTCAGGGACCAGCAAGCTGGTTTTCGGGATCAAAGGTCAGAATAACCTGGAGATTCTCCTTCCCATATAGCCTGAAACCGTCTGTGCTCAGCAGCACCACATCTGCAGCTGGGCTGGCATCCCAGCACCTGTAATCCAATTAATTGATGTGAAATGGGGAGGAAATGCAGGAAGGGGGGAATACAGTGGTGTCATGAGAGAGTTTGAGTGAAACACTTTTTAGCCACCCTTTCGAAGAGCTCCTATCAAGTGCTTTATTTTTAATGCTTCAATTTGCTTTCCTCTTCTTGATTGTAATACTCTTCTTGAACTTTGCAAATAAAATGTGCTTTCCCTTTTGATTTTTGTCATCATCTCCCTGGCAAGTTATCAGACTTTTAATTCCAACCCTCCATTTCTGCCCCCAGACTACAAGCAGAGTGAGAAGTTAATAAAGTATTTCTCCCAGATTCCCTGCTCTCCAATGAATCAGTTCTGTGCCTGCAGCCCTGAGCAAGGTGTATTAGATCAGTTGTACTGTCTCTTCTCTTCAGAAGAGCAATGAGATGTTAAATAAGGTCCAGGACTGGATTATGCTAACCTCTCCTCCATCGAAAGTTTTCTTCAGCTGAAGAAAGGTCATAACCCAGGGTTTGCAAATGCAAGATACTCCTTTTCCCCAGGTGACTTAAATGACTGGAAGGAAAAGAGGTGCCCTGGAGAGAAAATAGGCAGTGCTGGAAACTAATACACAGTCCTTAATGACAATCTACAAGGAAGTCATAAGTGCCTAGATGCTATCTATATAGAAACCACAATCTAAATCAGAATGAAGGGTGCCAAATTCCTACCACTAAAGAGAATTGTAATAAACAAGGTGCTCCAGAATAAGATTGGCCATCAGAGAAACAAAGGCAAGCTGGGCAGTTTTTCTCAAGGTCATGGTACTGAGAGGAGGACAGCTCTTCCTCAGGTCTTAGCTGCCATGCCTGCCCTGCCTCTGGGCAGATCAAGCCATCAGGAAGGATGCCCAGGCAGCTCCACCAAAAACACTTCTGAGCAAGGCTATGACAACCACTTAACAAGAGGAAAACAATCACAGTATATCTCCTGCTTGGAATACCAGACCAGAGGTTTCATTTGGTGATGGTGAAACTGAGATGTGGCGCTGGGGATAGTACAGGCACCTGGTGCGATCTTTTGAGGTCAGTGAGAAATAGGAAATAATGGAGATATCACACATCAGCCAGACACCTCCACAACATGTCAAAGGGAGCAAAGCTGACCCCCGCTACAGATACCTTGCCCAGGGCTGGGAAATGAACTTTCATTCTTGGGAGCATGAAGACAGGGCAGTTATTTGAACCACTGCAATGAAAATGATGTGGGTAATGACAGAGAGTGTCAGCACGTGCTGCCGCTTCAGTTACTGTAACAAATGAGAAGATGGCAGAAATAGAAAGAAATGGAGGAGAAATTTCTACCACGTGTCAGGGAAATCGTTTTATTTTTACCTCTCCACCTTTCTTCATTCAAAGAATAAGCAGCCTGTGCCACCAGAAAGACCATGAACAGACACACTGCATTGCTATGCTGCTGGCACTATGCTCAGGCCCTGGAGGTCCTGGCATGGTGTGTTAAACACAAGCCATGGCTTGCCTGGAGCCTTCCTCTTCATCTCATACTGAACTGAATGGCAAGCAGATGCCATGTGCAGGCTGCCTTAGCAGTGGGGCAGCACCAAGGGATCCCCCCAGAGAAGTAGCACCAAGCACTAGCCTTGGTATGCCAGCACAATACTTGGATCTGGTGAGGAAAATGAGGTGAAACTTGGTGTCTTCTCCAACCACTGGCTAGAATTTCCATGACCAGGGGATTTCTGAAGGACCAGGATTTTGCTCCAAGGATGTTGCACTTCCTTGGCTGATCCTCCTTCCAGAGAGGATATGCTTTCATTTGCCACAGCAATCCCTACTCCTTGGGAAAGGATTCTGACTGCCGCAGCCCGGGTGTTATCCTATTGTACCTCCACATGAAATATTTAAGTCTGACCTGCTGAGAGGGAGCACAGAATACAAACAACTGAGGACTCTGACTGTCTCACTCTTACTTGCTTGCTGTGCTTTTCCCGACAGCCAACTAAAAGAAGCCTTGGTAGGAGCAGGACACTCCTGATGCATGCTCCTGAGGCCAGAAATGGAGGCATGTATGGGAATAAGAGAAAAGATCTCCTCTGGGGTGGCTTTGCTGTGCATGGCAAAGGACGAGTCAGACATCCAGGATGGAGACTGGGCCACAGCATGGCTTGGTGTCCAGCATCTACCACTGAGACAAAACAAGAGTGTCGAGAGCATCTGAGTGAAGGATCTCTGTGCTCTCGGTGGTGTTGGAGGTTAGCCTATTTCTGTCTCATTCTGTGATAATGCAGCTTGTATTTTGGATGCTTGCTTGCACTTAAGCCTTTTAATCATTTGTTCATTAAGAAAAGGTTTTCAGGACACCTTGCTGAGAGGCAGCATCTCATATACCTCTGAGGAGAAAAAACAGCCACTTAGTCAAACACTCAAACCACTCAGATCCTAATGATAGAATAGTAATGAGGGTGAAGTGTATTATCAACTTAATGATAAACTAAGTGATTTGGCACCCATAACATGGGCTCACTCTTTAAGCCCCATAGCTGGTTCCTGAAGGATAAGTGGGATGCAGTTGGTAGGGGCTGGAAATTGTTTGTTTGGTTTTGATTTTTTTTCTTCTGTTGGGAACTGGAACAACTCAATTGCATTTTTAAAATGGTTCAGTGGTACATTGGAAGAGTGGTGCAAGGTGGTGGGAAAAAAGCCCCTAGACCTTCCTTGTGGTGACTTGTGACATAACAGGATCAGAAATCAAATTTACAGAGGCAAAAATCCTTACAAGGTGTTTATTATTTCTTGTTTACCTCTCTGCACATCCACCTTGGTGTGTAAATTGATATTTCTTAACTTACGTGCTGGAAGAACCAATAGTTTCAGGCGGACATGGAAGTTAAAGGCAGTGATTAAACCCACTTTTCCCCAGTTATCCAGGACTCATACTTAGGGCAGAAGTCTTCCCCCAGGAGCCTCCACTTGCCATTGTTAAATGCCACCACTGGCAAAGCTGGTAAAAAGCTCTTCTATAAGAGTCAGACCACTGGTCTAACTGGAATATGTAGCAATTATTACATTTTTTGCTGTCAAACCATCAGAAATTGAATTTACCGGTCTTTTGCTGTTCTGTTCCTGGACCCTCACTACAGGGTGGCCAAGGTGCAAGGTATGCATTTACCACAGGCTTTGTTCTGGCCATGGGGAGATGGGAAGAGATGCCCATGACACCACACCTCCATGAATATTGCATTTGCTAGGAACTGATGCAGCTTTACATACCTATATACACAAACATATTGATCGGTCACACATAAAGCACAGTCTAATGCAATGCTATAACAGGCATTACCCACAAGCAATTTGCAACTGCTTTAAAAGATTCCTTTCCTGACAGAGTGAATAATTTCTAATCCACGTAGATATGGGCCATTTAGCGTGGTTTACCTTAAAAAGTGCTCCTCAGCTTGGCCAAAAGGCAAACCAGCTCTGCTGGACGCTCTGGAAGCCCAGAGACAGCTAGCAGCAAATCTGGGCTTTAAAGTCCCCATCTCCTCAAATACAGTGTTATTTTTGAGCTGTGTTTATCTCAGGTACTTAGAAGTCTGGTCCAACAATTTCTGGGCCATCCAGGCAGATAACACGCTATGAAAACAAACCAAGGCGCGTACTGCACCTTCTTGCACGCTGTTGCATGAGCATGTATGTGACTGTTGAGGACTGAGGAGGAGAGTCAGGAGGGGGTAGGCTCAACTGAAATGTTCCTTAAAATGCAGACAAAATTGAAACAGACTCCCAGCATGAGTCTAAAACTCTTAGCATAACTGTAAAATGCTCAGATAACTACATTTTTTTTCCAGAGAGGGTGTTTAATTTTGCTTGGACTGTGTGGTTTCAAAACAAAAGCAGACTTCATGAAACTCCTCTGATTAGGGGGAAAAAAAATACATTTCAATCAGATCCAGCTTGCTGCACTTACAGACACGGGCAGCTTTGGAGGAGCTGGTTTAAAGATGAGACTTCGACTCAGCATCCCTGATTTTCAGTCCTGAAGGAGAAGATGTATAAATATACCCCTCAAGCTTGCACACCTCATCGCAGGGCATCAGCAGTGGCTCTTAGCAGCTGGGGATGGGCCTGATGACATAGAGAAATACTGCTGCTTGTGGCAAAGCTATGGAGGATACAGGAGGCCCAGAGAACAAGGGGCATGGCCAACATCCTCACTGAGAGATGCTCTGAGTGGTACCCATGCTACTGGGGCATTGCTGGCAGCAGGGGCTGAGCACGCTGGTGCTGTCATGCCAATATCTGTTTACTGAGACATCTTCCCAGAAATACTGTTGATGCCTCACAGCACCCTGTCATCTCTCATCTCTGTGATCTACATCTTGCAAAACCCTGTCTGGAGGGATGATGTTTGTGCACACACTATCAGGTATCACAGGGGGCTTTCTCTAGGCAGCGGACTTCATTCCTTGGTGTGCTGTTCCAAACTGGCTCCTGGCACTGCCTTTCCTTTTCTGAGCTCAGGTAGATACAACATTAGCATGGCATGGCTCTGGGGAACTTCATTGCTTATTTTGAAGGCCTGGAAACAAATTTGTCAGATAAACAAAACATTGCTGTCATTAGCAATAAATTATTACTAATGTCATTAGTAATAAATAGATAATTATTTCATTTTTTTTGAAAATGAAAAGGCCTTTAATAAGGTTGGGGTTTTTTCCCCCCTTTTACATGCCTAAATTTTTCCCATCTCTTACATGCCTAAATTCAGCTGTATCTATTATGTAAACCACTTGAATGGAATGGTTAAAAATGCTTCCCACCATCATGAACTAGGGGCTAAGGCGCATTTACTTTCTTCATCAGTGTTCAGTTTCTGCACACTCTGGAGCTCAGCTCCAGAAGTTCTAGCAACATACGCAATGTTTTAAATAAAATTATAAGTCAAGGTGAGGGTTTTTTCAGTTTCCTGTTCTCTTTGCTCTGCTGTAACTACCATTACTGAACACGTTTTAGTTGTGTGTTACAGAACTCTTCTTTAATTTCTAGTGCAGCTCTGGTACCTTAAAGGAGCTTCAGACACCCAAAGCAGTTCCTCCTGCCGTGGTGGGTTTATTCCCCACAGCAACTCTGAATCAGCAGCCTGAACTGACATTTTACTCTCACTAGTAACCTGAAAGCACACTTTCCAGTTTAAAAATCTGGATTAAACTTATCAGAAGGTAGCACCCAGCTACTTTGTTGGTGGCAGAAGAGGGCAGAAGAGGAGGACAGGACACTGCAGGAGCACCAGGAGCCTCTCAAACCACCTGATGGAGCAGTCTCCAGCCTACAAGTCCCCATTGTCTGAGATCTCCTTCCAACATTTGCAGCACAAGTTAAAACCACAGTTCAAGTCTGCTTTATGACTGATGTGTTGCTGCTCTTTTCTTTCACTGATAAAGCAGTAACTAATGAGAGAATAAGAGGATGATGCGCTCCGAAGTGAAATCCCAGTTTAACCAAAGCCAGTGGGGCTTTTGCTTCCTGTGTAGGGAGAGTTCACATGCCAGCAGGGAAACAAAATGGAGGATGAAGCAGCAGTTAATTGTTCTAGTGTTTTTCCACTGTGATCAGCAGGCCAGGGACTCCTGCCCCAGTTTCCTCTTTGCACCCACATTCCCCCCATGCTGCTGGGGGTTATATTGTGCTTACAGACTTACAGACAAACCCATCGGAAGGGACACCGCTGCGGGATGCTGAAGCCCTGCAAGGAGTTTGTTTATGTAGCAGACAGATTGCAACTCAAAGGTAGCTCAAACACCAGCTGAGATTTTACCTTCAGAAGCTGCTTTTCCATTTCTGGTCACCAGACATAAGGTAACAGAAGAACAAGGGAAAGACGGACTGCAAGGTAGATGCGCTTGGCAGTAGGCACTGCTCTGAGCTCTGAGTATCAGTGTAGCAGGAGATACCCATAAAGAATTTGGTCCCCCATCTGTTCCTCTGTAGATCACTTTAAAAATTAACTTACTCTATTAAAAAGAAAATGTGATTGTTACAGTTAAGTGGCTGCAGTGCTAGATACAGTTCATCCGCCCACCCTCTCAAATAATATCCAAAAATTCACAATTAGTAGCACATTAACTTAATCATAAATGAGTGAGAATAAGTTATTGATTTGTTATAAGTACATTTTATTTTGTGTAATAAACAGATTTTTTTCTTCTGGCCTGTAATATT
>JAVHNF010018766.1:9750-23273 GCA_034783455.1 Micropsitta finschii | reverse complement strand
TTTGAAAGCCATCACTTTCCCCTACATCAGCTGAAATCAGTGTTCATGCCTGACATGTTTCCTTTCCTAACAGGAAGAAGCCCACACACGTGACAGTGAACTGCTGGTTCTGCAATCAGGACACGGTAGTGCCATATGGGAATCGCAACTGCTGGGACTGCCCCAACTGTGAGCAGTACAATGGGTTCCAAGAGGTATGGGGACAAATTGATTGATGGGTGGCTAGGAAGTTGTGTGCCCTGTAGAATGGGCCTTGCAGGGAAAACCCTGCTCCTCATTTAAGGTGATCCAGGCCCAGTACAGATGAATATCCAGGGTTTTGACAGTGGTAGATCTGTGCAGAGCATTTGTGAACTGATCACTTGATAAAGCTTACGGAAGAATCCTCTGTACTGGGATGTGCTGATGTAGGATGAGAAAGACAAATTTTTCTCTCTTGCTTCAAAGGGCAAAAAGTGCCTTAAGAATTTTTCTTCTAATGCATGGAACAATTATTTCTGGTTTTGCAGTTAGAACAGCTGAATTGCTGTATTTAGGGTATTAAATAACAAAGCTGGTCTTAAGCCAAAATCCACCCCCACCAGCTGCTTGCAATAAGCGTACAGAACACTGGAGGAGGGAGAAGATCTGAAGCATTTTGTCTCTTTAACTTATTTCTTTTGTTACAGAGGTGAATGCATGGAGTGTAAAGCTCCTGACAGAACTTAAGTATTCTTGTTATCAACCAGAGGATACCGAGCTTTGATTTTGTGATCTCATGTTTGCATTCTTTCCTTTGCTTTTTGACAGAATGGAGACTACAACAAGCCCATCCCTGCTCAGTACATGGAACACCTTAACCATGTTGTGTCGGGTGCTATGACTTTCTGTGATCCTAACAAACCACAGCAGTGGGTGAGCAGCCAAATTCTGCTTTGCAAGAAATGCAACAACCATCAAACCACAAAGATCAAACAGCTGGCTTCATTCTCACCAAGGGAAGAGGTAAGTGTTCTTAGGGGCAGGTGGCACAGGGGAGAGTGTTTGTCCAAGGCATTCCAATGCATTTATCTGCTATTCCGGCTCTGTTTAATTCCATGCTGCAGCCTAGTAAGCAGGAGAGATACGAATTTTTCAGCGTGCTGTAGAATGATGCTCCGGGAGTCTTCAGAAGCACTATGTGGCACTCCAGTGCAGAGAAGGTTACTGATTGGTATTGCAAACTTACTAATCCTGCTCTAAAGCCAGAATGTAACTACCTGTTCTTGATAGACACTTTGAAGCTTGAGCCCAAAACTAAACCCTCACATTGCTGAGATCAGCTTACACCTCCAGTACTTGCCTAGCTGAGCCTGCAGCATCTGGGAGGCACAACAGCCTGCTAATCACTTTGAAGCCTTAGAAGATTTAGTAGATTTTTCCTGAGGCCTTGGCTGTGCTGCTCTGCTTTTACTAGTGGAGTGAGAGAGGAATCCTGTGGAGCCACATCATGTCCCTGGTTAGGCATTTGTGCCTAGGAGGGCAAAGGGATTTCACAGTTACGCAGCAGGATTTCCTGCTGAGCAGCTTCTTGGCCTTCCCACTACTTAATATGTGTGGAGGATACTGGGGTTTCTCCTTCACAGTTTCATGCCTCCCAGGGTTTCATGCACTGAATTCAGTGCTGCACTCCTTCACTTTCAACTATGGTAAAGCCTTGGGGTTGTGAGACTGCGCAATAGTGGGATGCATTCATCCTCTGGCTTGCCTAATCCAGTCTGCTTTGTGTAATTGGAATGAGTTTAATCAGCGTGACTCAGGGAGCAGATTCGAATTTGATCACGCCTAATGAGAACACCATTGGCTGATTGCCTTTTCTCAGCTTTATTTCTAGTCCCTGCCACTTGCCAGACCTATTCACTTGCTCAGGTAACACCAGCCTTTGGCCCCTTTTTAGACATTCAGTGAGCTGCAGTGTCTGTGCCAACTCAGAAACATAGGACTGTGTTGTCCAGCGTGGGTAGATGGGTTTGTCGGTGACAGCAGTGGCCTCTCAGCATTGCTGGCCTGTCCGGTAAGGGGTAAGTCTGCTGCCGCTGGTCTCACCCATGTGATTCTTTCTCGGTTCCAGCAGATGGAGCCTGTGAAGCTGGTGCAGCAAGTCCAAAGGCCGCTTGCAATGCATCTCTGTACTTCCCTGTCCCAAGGAAGCTGCATGCTTTCAGCTGTATGCTTTTGGTACAAGGATCTTGGGAGAGGCTGGGGTGGAGATGGAAAAGCCTTAGAAGCCTCTCTGATAAGAGATGTGTCCACTATAGTGACACTGAAAAATGTACCTTTGACCCAGCTCACTGTTTTTACAAGTGCTGTTAATGATTCGTGCAGCTCATCTCACCAAGGCCTTCAGACAGTGACAGCCTTTGAGCCTGAGGCTGAGTTTTGAAACGAGCTTGTTCCTTTCTCCAGCACAGTGCTGTAAAGGGGCAACATGTCTTCTGTATCCCCTCATTTGAGGAGAGTAAGAGCGATGCTAGTATTTGGTCTCACCTTCTTTATTGAGTTCATTAAGTCTTGATACCAGGCCACAGAAATTCAGCATCCTGAAATTGGGTCACAGCAGGCTTCTCCAAGGGCTGTTTTCTCTTCTGGGACATGGAGCTGTATGCAGAGTTGGGTTTATGCTGGCTTGCAGCTTGGTCACTGTTCAGGCCTGGTTTCAGGGGACTGTGCCTCTAGAACTGGAAACTGGAAGCATTCCTTGCTCATGTGCCGGTAGCAAGCGTAGTGGTCAAGGGACCTGCAGTTCTCACCTACTTTTCCTCTCCTGTTCCCTCACCAGAACAAATATGATGAGGAGATTGAGGTGTACAAGCACCACCTGGAGCAGACCTACAAGCTGTGCCGACCGTGCCAGGCTGCTGTGGAGTATTACATCAAACATCAGAACCGGCAGCTCCGGGCACTGCTGCTCAGCCACCACTTCAAACGCCGTGAGACAGACAAGACCTATAGTCAGGTACATATGGGAGAGATGAAGGAATTTAGGGGGTAATGAGGAGAACTGGAAGGAAAATAGTGGGACAGGCAGAAAAGGGGAGGTAGGAAAGCCAATTCGTGAGTACGGGGCAGGAAATTATAGATTGCAAGACAAGTAAGAGCAATGGGAAGTGAATTATGACCATCTTCTTCCCTTACTGCCCTGCGTGAGCTTGGCTTCTGCTCTTTGCTAGTCTACAAAATACCTTGTGGTGTCAGTACAGAGACTTAAAAGGACTTGAGCAAAACTGTCCAGTAAACCCTATAGTCTGGAAGTGTTTCATAAAGCACCATTTCAGACCCTTACTAGAGTTCACTGAGCTTCTGATGAGGTGTTTCTCCATTTCTTTGCAGAATTTATGTTCATCCACTTCTGCTTCCATAACCACACCAGCTCAGGTGATACTTCTGCGGTTCTTGGCCTTCCTCAGCTGTGCATTCTTGGTTCTGATGGCATTGTACGGGTCAGGCGACCCCTTCTCACCCAGCACAGCAATCCCTGCTCCTGTCTCCTCTGGTCCAGCATCCACTCCAAACAGGACTGGCACAAGCTCACATGCAGACTTGGAAAATGACACTTCCATGACGGTGGCCCGCTGGCGGGAGCTGCTCCGTCTGCTCCCAGAGCAGATGGTGGAGAACCTGAGTGCAGCATGGGCTTACGGGAAGAACCACCAGGTTGCAGTCGCTGTCCTTGGGCTCTTCACCTGCCTGCTGGCCATGTTCTTAGCTGGGAGGATCAGGTGCGTGGGCTCTTCTCTTATGGTTCACTTGCAGAACTGCATTACGTTGGAGGTCTGGTCTTGACCCAGTGAGCCAGGGGGTGAACGTTGCCAGAATGGGACATGTAGTACTGGGTGGCACCGTTCTCCTTGTTATTCTTTGGGTTGCCATAGTAAGAGATAGTACACAGCCTCCTCAATCTGGGTACCCTCCCCACCCTATCTTCCCTTCTTCAGGACCAAAGGGATTTGCTGGTGTTTAAACTCTTACCTTGTGTCTTGTTTGGTTTCTCTTTGGCATTGCAGGCTCCGGAGAATTGATGCGTTTGCTTCAGTCTTGTGGTTCGTAGTGATGAGTCTGCATTTAGCTGAGAGATACCTGAAGACAGAAACACCCAGCTGGCTGGACACAGCCAAATTTGGCACCACATCCTTGTGCTGCTTGGTGGGCTTCACTGCAGCAGTGGCCACGCGGAAGTCAACAGGCCATCGGAGATACCGGCCCCGAAGGTCAGAGCCAGAGCAGTGACACTGGGGGAAGGAGGATAAAAGCCTTGTGAACTCTTTGCGACTGGTGCTTCTCTCTCCTCTTTTGATTTCCTTTTCCTCTGTTTCTTCTTTTTGCTGTTGTTTTTTTTACTTAGATAAGCAGTGAAGATCTTTTCTTCCTTTTTAGATATGATTTTGTTTCCCATCCTTGCTTCCCACTGTGCTGGCTGCTTGGAGCACTTCCACTGCTGGTGCTAGCCATGGAAGCTACTCCTGCTGCCTCCATTCTCCCTTCTTCCTGAATCCTACGTCAGCAGTGCAAATATCCAACTTCCCCAAAGCCAATTCTTCCAGCACCTGCTTCACAAACTGCTCCATAAATGCAGCCTACTTCCCATTCTGCTCCTCCAGCCAAAGAGATTCTGGCTTCTCCTCTCCTTCTGGTTCTTCTCACTGCCTGTCCATCCTTAGCCAGTCACAGAGGAATCCTCTGCCTTGATCCACCATGGGGCCCAGGCCGCCTTCGGTTTTCTAATGGTGCTGGTCATCTTAATATTGAACTGATGGGAACTTGCCTCTGGATTCCAAATCCTTGTAACGTGTGCTGTAGTAACACTGCATGGTGTGCAGGCATGCAGGGGAGGGGAGTCCATAACCTGGTGGTTCTTGCCTTCTACTGTGTAGCATCACTTAACTGCATGCTTTCTCTCTGCCATTCTCCTGTGACTCCTGTTTTAAGTGGAGAGGCATCCTTAAGTGCTTTTTACTGAAACTTCAATGACTTATGTAAAAGAGTGCTTTAAAAGGTTCTGTAGCTCAGGGTGTCTTGATTCAATATCTGAGAGTGTTCAAGTGGTTTAGGCTAAAATTTCAAATCAGTGGCTGTTGATTTGCATTTCAAATTCAGTGGCTGTTGCTTTCAGTGCTGGTTTTCTTTGGGATTTTAACCCACCCCCTGAGGAGCATCTTTGTAAAAGCACAACTGGATAAAAATGTGAATGTTCCTCCACTCCTGTAGCCTTAGAAGGAGATGAAATATGGGACTAACAGCCTCATGGTATGTGGTCAGCTTTCATTGTACATCACTACTTAGTCAATAGTTGAGAACACAGATTAGGAGGGTGTGTTATAGGAAGGGGTGGGAGCCTCTGCTGCAGGGCTCCATAGCAATAGAGATGGAGTTTTCTTGTTACTTGAAGGGGCTCTTATTTGAAGACTGGCATTGGTGCTAATGCTGCTGAACAAAGGCGTCTGGAAATCGGGACTTGGAGTTGAGTGCCTGGCAGCCCTCCACTGAAAGCTGGGATGAGTGGTTGTTATGGTGTGGGGAGGAAGGAGCTTTCAGCTGCTTGGGTTTTTGTAGGTTTAACTTGTTGGGGCCTCTCTAGGTTAAGCAGTCTGATTACCCTGCAGTGGTTTGTGCAAGGTACTCCAGGAGTTTCTCATGCAGGCTTAGGTGTTTCAAGAGGAAATAGCATTGTTACAGGAGATGTGCTATTTTCTTCTGGTCAGAACAGCACAATGGAACTTGCCACACTAACAGTCTGACAGAAGCTAATTGGGTGGCTCGATCTTCCTGGGTATACACTCTATAAAGTAGGAATTCTCACTCTGAAAAAGCCTCTCCTGCTGAACAGTTCAGACACTACTGGGTGCTGCAGATGCTGGTAAAATTCCAGAACCTTTTTTAAAGGAAACAAAAGATATTTTACAGCTTTTCACTGTTCATGTTCTTCAAACCGGTGTCATTGTGAAAGCAGAAAGGTAGCACTGCCCCAAGCTCTGTAGAGACACATTAACAATAAGCCAGGTTGAGGGTGTCATGGGAAGGTTCAGCTCCCTGGTGAGGGTCTGTGTGCCTCTAACTTAACAACTGCCGTGGGAAGGGGGCACCCAATCCTCCTTCCCACCTGTGCTCTCCTTTGGAACTTCTTTCCAGTGCCTTCAGATAACTGCAATACCCACCTCCAAGCAAAGAGAGCACCTTTCTCCATTCTGGTGCTTGTCAATGGTGCTGCTCTGAGGGTTGTTTACTTACTTATCCACAACAGGAATCCAGCATCTGCAAAGTCTGGTTCCACTCTTCTGTGTTCCCATCATGTATCAATCCTGGTTTGTCTTCCAGCTCACAGTCACACATTGTTTCTTGTTCCAGTTGTAGACTTCCAGAATGCTAAATTAGAACCATTACGTCCCATTTTCCACTAGAACACTTGAATTTAGAGAAGTGCTTCAAAGTAAATTCTATAAGAAGCCATGTGACTTTATCAAAACAGGAAAAAAAGCCAGCAGAAGTGTGCAGGATCCTCAGTGCCAGGTTAGACCTTCACAGTCGCTCTGGTGCCTCTTTCCTACACCCCATTAGGAGATTTAATAGGAAGCATTTCTTAAAAATCCAGTCTTTTTTTCTATACCTATCAGCCTATTGGAGCAGGGAGCAATGTTAAGACAGCAGTAAGCTGGGGAACAGACAGGAAGGCGCATACAGTCTTGTGTATGGATGTGCTATCACTGTCTACTCAGCTTTCCTTTCAGTGCAGTGGTGGCTCTAATGTTTTCACCCTGGAGAACTCATTGCAGCAGCCCTTCCAACACCATTGTTCTGTAGCCTAATTAGTGGACAAAGCCACCTAATGTAATGGGCACTGGAACTAAATCCAGTGCCATTTCTGCTGTTCTCTAAACAAGCTGCACAGAAGACCCAGAAAACCTTGTCCATTAAGTGAAATAAGACATTCAGCCCTTTTTTTCCCCTTTCTCCCTTCTTCCTGCTTCAGTGCTTTCAAGTTTTCCCCATAAACATAGGAAAAGACTGATGTTTCTGTTTAGTTCTGATTGTCTTGTGCACTGCAGGCTGGACTGGAAGTTCCTGCTAGCTTCTAGCACATGAACATACCTGGTGTGGCAGAGGTGATCAGTCCCTCTTGCTGCTGTCAGGTATGTCCGAGTGATGGAAGGACTCTCATGTTTAGAAGGATATATTGAGATTGCTAGAAGGAGGAGAGGGATAAGCAGCGACAAACTATTACAGTGTGTGGATGGTCATGGTAATGTCATGCCTGATTTTTCATGGCAATATCCTCTTTTTAATGAGAATAAAATGAATCTGTCCAAATTTTCTCACCCAGTAGCAAAGGAAACTCTTTCTCTGAGGATGCTTGTCAGCCTCTGCACGTTTCGCTTTCAGGAGCTGAAAGTCAAGGCTTTCAGTATTAGGTTTCACTTTATTCTGTTTCATGTGGCCTCCTGTCTCTCCTGAGCAGCTATTTTCCTCCCTTCTTTTTAGCAGCACCTTCTTTTTAGCAGCACCTTTTTTCCTTTCAATTTAAACATGCCCCATCTTTGAGCTCTTCGGGCTCTGGAGCCTTTTACCCTGTTCTGCTGTTAAGTGCTCCCTTGTCTTCCTGTGCCTGATCTCTTCTATTCTCTTTTTTTCCTGTGCAGTACTGGGATGGGGAGGATGAACACTAGGCAGTGGGAACAGGCAGGTGATAGAACTGTGGGATTTACACTGTGAAACCTGACTAATACTGTTAAGAAATGGTTTAGCTCTGTTTACACAGCAAACACAAATCTATGCTCACTTTAAAATCTTTTCCTCTGGGAGACCTGTTACTTGTGGCATGCAAGCAAGAAATGCATTTGTCTTCAAACAAAAGCCTTTAGGCAGATTAATACAAATGAGGTATTTTTACAAGTTGAACTAATTTTATATGTCAGAACATCAGAAAAGGACTTTGTTTCATGGCCAACCTGTACAACTGATGCCCTGGTCTCTGTGGTGCTTTGTCCACAACTTTTGGACTCATAATTGTAAAGATTGCTAGCAAAATAACAAAACACACTGAAATGTGGTTCAGTTCTAATGCCAAAGAAGCTTTTGTCTTTGCTCAGGTGTCACCTTATTTTCCCACTTCTTGGTGCCTCATGTCTGTGCTGCTGCTTCTGAAAGCAACTGAAAACCTCAGAGCTGCAAAAACACACTTGCAGTGATTGGATTTGTGGTCTTTTAGAGACTCTAATGCTGACAGTCTCTTTCTGCTGTTCTCACATGCTTTGTCTCGAATGCTTTTGCTGATGGAAGAGGATAATTGATCTTTGGGAGGAAAAAAGGAGTAGAAAGGCGTTTTATTTCTATAACCTGTTAGCATTCCAGCTGTACCCATTGCATCTCTTTAGACAGTTAGGCCTGAAGGCCAGTTACAAGTTAGCAGTACTTCACTGTTAACTGTTTCTGGAGGAAAAAAAGGTTAAAGCACCCTCGAATCACAGAATGGTTTGGGTTGGAAGGGACCTTAAAGATCATCCAATTCCACCCCCCTGCCACAAGCCTTTACTGTTCCTGCAGTGCACTATTTCAATGCCAAATAGACTGTTCTAAACCCTATGCCATTCTGTAGGGTCTGTATGGAAGGTGCTGTACTAACTGCATTCTTCACTTGAGGTTCAGGTAGAAAATAACTCCGTGGTGAGCTCTGTCATCTAACCCTGCCTGGTTGCTCTACCCTCAGTGAGTCCAGCAGGAGAAAATGTGTGCTTCCAGCTCAGGTATTTTGGTGCCAGTCCAACATCTGAGCACAGTGTTCCCAGCCTCCTGCAGCTGAGGTGCTATTTTGTATGACACGAGTATACATTTCCTGCTGCTGCGGGGGTAGTAGCTAAAAAGAGCTTGTAACTCCCTAACGTGGCTGATACAAAACTCATCCAGAACCGATATGCTGTGAGCTCAGTGCTTTGAGCTTCTTGTTTTCACTTAGTTGGACTCTTATTTCAGGCCATAAAGGAACATAGAACCTTTGGTCACCAGATGTAGCTTTGTTGCCGGAGGATTCTCCCAGCCATGAAGGCCAGAACATGCAAACATCTTACCATGATTAGAGGTTTTTAGCCCAGAAGCCTCTAATTTCAGGTGCTACTTTTTTACACTGGCCGCAGGCTAGGTATCTGGGGCAGAGGGTGGTACTGCAGAATGGAGCTGGGGTGGGGAGCGTTTGTGTGTCACTAGATCAAATGTGCTCCAGCCTAGAGTGGCTGTGGCTGATCTGCCAACTCAGAAGCATCTCGTACCCTGCCCAGCAGAGCTGCTGGATATATAAAGGGGCCGATGGGAGTTCATTAAGTGCCTTTCCCTGGACATGGTCTTTGACAGCACTGTGTGGCTCTGCTTCAGTGGGGCTGATGCAGCTGCAGCCCAGGACAGCAGTGCCTGTATGTCTGCCAGGCTGGAGCTTTTGTCCTTCAAGTGCCACCAGTGAGTGTGGCCGTGAACAGGACGCTTGGGCTGCACTCTTTTAAGTTTCTGAGCAGCTCTGCAGACTACAGGGGGGTTGAGGGAGAACCCAGAGCAACCAAGCGAGCATCTCTGCAGCTGCTGCTTCTGGTCTTCCTGAAGCCCTCACTGACATCACTGCATGCAAACTGACGCCTTTGTGGCCCTTTACAACTCTAAATGCTCTTTATTTATATCCCAGTAGTTCCTTTGTATTAACTCCTCCTTGCCTGCAGCTGTGCTTTGCATGCCCTGGTGAGCTGAGCTTGGGTGTGTCAAAAGCTGAGGGCAAGATAGGACTATAAAACTGGTGTAGTGGTGTTTTGTTTTGCCTTTATGACTATTTTACCAGTACGCTGAGATGATGTGAAGCTAATAATCATGCTTAGATACTATAGAAAGTATGTATTCATGTATTGTGGATAAATTATTTATACTCTTATAAAATTAATATAATTAATAGTCAAATGATTGCTTGAGATTGACTCCACTCCTGAAAGCAGGGAGCTGTGCTATATGGCTTTGCTTTGGTTTTTAAAGAGATGCTTTTGAACTTGTGTGCTGTCACATGTAACCTGCCAGTTCATTCCTGGTGTGTTGTCACCTGCAAGTACCTTGGGGCCTCTGAACCATAGCAGATGCTCTCATGTGAAAGGGGCAGTACTCAGTCCTGAAGTCATCCCCTGTAAAGCCTCATTTGGGACCAAAGCTATCCAGTGCCCAGGCAAGGAAGAGATCCTCTGAATGCTTTTGTCATGCCAGCAAGTCTGGAGTGTTGTAGACATGGGATGTGCATACACACAAACACCCCCCTCTATCCCTGTGCCATCAGCTAGCAGCAAAGGCAAAACTGATGACAAACATCTGTGTCTACTCTAGAAGGTATTAGTGCAGGACCTGGCATCTGGAGCATTTGCATCTCTAATTCACCCCTCCTTTAGCATCCAAAGCAGGACAGTGTGTAGGAGAAAAGAATTCTTAGTCTTGGCAGCTAAAGTTTATAGCTAAGTCACCTTAATGTGTCTGAGACCTGTGCCCCTTTTTTAGCATTATCCTTCCCTCTCCCTGTTTCTTATTCACTGTATTGCTCTTTACCCCTAATTATGTCAGCATATGGAGGCACAGCTTATGGCCCTGACAGATGTGATGCAGCACACCAGGCAAGTGACTGCAGGTCAGCTCACACAAATGTGCTTATCTCTGCCAGCACTATGTGTGCTGCTTCCGCAGGCAGGACAGCAGCGCACCCATGCTGCTTGGAGAAAGTGGTGCAGGCATACATGGGTAACTCGTAGGTAAATTATGATGGGACCTTAAGTCCAGAACAAATACTATAACCCATGACTGACCCATAGCTCCCTAGCTGCCTCCAGGCAGATGAACCTGAGCACATACAGCACATACAGCTGCCTGGCTGCGACTGTCTCACCTTCTTACTTCATGTGCTGAATTATCCCATAGTAGGGGCAGGTCCAGCTACAGCCCTGTAGTCTGACCTGAATCATGCTCTCCAATGTCTGTATCCTAGGGGTAATGCAGCATCTATCATTACAATGTGAATTCAAAAGACTCTCATATGTGTCTATCCCATAGATGATGCAGCATCTCTCACTACAGTGTGAATTCAAAAGGCTCTCCCATGTGTCTATCCCATAGATGATGCAGCATCTCTCATTACAATGTGAATTCAAAAGACTCTCCCATGTCTCTGTCCCATAGATGATGTAGCATCTGTGGTTAAAATGTGAATTCAGAAGGCACACACATGGTGGTGTCTGTGGATAAGAGGGAGGTATTGGGACAAGAGGAGGGGAGGCTCTGCTGGGAGGAGGTTTTTCTTCAGGACAGTGTACGGTCCCATACCATGTAATGCTCTTCTTTAACCTTCTCTTTATTTATTTTTGAAGTATCTGTGTAGCAGAGTTGTGCCCAACTGTAGTACCGCTGTGACCATTGTAACCACTGACTGAGATACCCCAGTTTTGATGTTCACAATACCAAGTTCTGAAATAAACGGCTTCCGGGCCCTATTTCCACAAACTGTGACTCCAGAGCCTTTTTTTTTTTCCCCCTTCATTTTTTTTGTTACTTTTCCCCCCTCTGTTACCAGACCCATTGTTATCATCACGTGCACAAACGGCTTGGAGCAATGCAGTAGTGTGAGAGCAGACACAGCTGCACCGCTCCATTCCAGTGTGATGCGGCCGCGTCCTGCCTTATGGTCCTCTTGATCTCTTCACCTTTTTCCTCTGCTTCTCAAAGAAGTTTTGGTTGAGCTCACCATTCTTGGGCATGAAGTGCATTCCCATGAGAGCACCCTGCTTCTTAGGAGCATCTACCCCTCTTGACATGACAGTGGTGGACACTAAAGAGTAGAGTACACAGGACTTTCCACATGTTGCAGGAATTTACTCTGTTCAGAGCAGATCAATATATAAGCCATTCTCTGGTCAGCACTCAATCCCTAGGTCATTAATATGTTATGCTTAAAACTCTCCAGTTGTTCTTTGCTAACCAGAAATACTCCTTTTCTGGATGGTGCCATCAGCTGCCCAGAGGATCTGGCTGCACGTTGTGAAGTGGGGCTGGTGAGCAGCAAAGCCCATGGAAATCTGATCCTAGGAAGTTAAAATCCCAGGAAGAAGATAGTGGTTATGAGTGATAAATGACTGTAATATCTTCCAGCCCAGTAAGTGAAAAACTGTCAATGAGCCAGAGAAGGTATTTTCCACTGCAGCAAGGAGCTGTGTGAGGTTTGTCCCTTAGCCCAAAGACACAAAGAGTACAAAGATAGGAAAAAAGAGCTGTGCTGTCCACAGGCCATGCTTTGCTTTGCCCTTCGCAGACATGCCCCAGTGAGTGGTAGGTATCACTCTTTCTGATGCCATTCACATCATAGTCCTGAGCTGCACTTCTCATTTCCTTTCCCATTCATTTCCTCTTACAAAGCTGAGATGCACATGTACCTTTGCTGTTTACATCTGTATGTGTGGTGGGGCAAATGTGTCTATGTCTGTGCACTAAAGACCTCTGCACGTTTGCGAAGCATGACACCAGGTCCTCTGGAACCTGAAGAGGTTGGGCAGTTTCTGCTGCAAGACTGAGGAGTTCCTTGCTGCTGTTAAAGGCATGTCCTGCTTGCAAGCACCAGGAAGCTGGTTGGCTCAGATGTTGCTCAGCCTGATTAAGCTGGTCGGGATTGTTGATGTCTGCCTCGTACTAGCAGATAAGTAGTTCCGTAAGATATTTTGAACTGTAATCTTAACTCTAGACTGCTGCTTCTGGACGTGCTAGCACTGCATAATCTTGCTGCATCACCTCTTTAATCTCCCAGGGAGAATGGCATGTGCATAAATCACCTCACAGCTCAAGGTTGAGATGTATATATTCCTTCACGCTCTGATTTACTGCTGGCTTTCCTCTGGCGGAAGAAAAGCCACGTTGCTGCTCTCGCCTGTCTCTGTTTTCATCAGAAGTGTGTTAAACCCTCCAAATGTTGCAGCTTGATTGTATTGTATTGCAAAGCCTGATCTCTCTATTGCAAAAATATATATGCTTCAATACTTGGTTAGTACTTCATCATGATTTACTTGACAAGCGTATTACCTATTCCTAACTAAACAAAAGCTTACAGGAGATCCCTGAGAGATCTTGTTCATATTCTAGACTTTCCTTCCTGTACTTTGTTCAATTGTGCAAAATAATACAAAATTCCTGTATTTTCAACCTTCTTTGAATGCTCATTTTGATGGTATATGGATACAAGTGAGACTGCAAAGCTGACCCCTCATTTCTGATGCAACGTACTCAGCTAAACCTTACGTACAGACTAAGATCATGATTGCAAGGTGGAATATAAAGAAGGTATAAATAGGAGTAAGTGTTTGACAGGTTGTTCAGCTTAGGTTGATCTTTAAATCTTAAACCATTGCAAAGGCAGGTGAGGAAATGGGGGACCCGAGATCAATTGCATAGTTTATTTACATATAGTAACTGAATGTGAAATACTGTGAGGACTTTAAAACACAAAGTCCTTTCATACAGTGGAA
>JAVHNF010018761.1:15008-26566 GCA_034783455.1 Micropsitta finschii | reverse complement strand
TGGATTGATACCATTCACTCTCGTCTCTCCTTTAACTCTCAGTCGGCACACAGAGCAGGTGTCTCAGAACCAAGAGCATAAGAAGGAGGCAAGCAGGCTAGATTATGTGATCAGGTACATGTGATCTGGGTGCTCCAAGTGTGTGGCACTTGGCTATTTTACCAGATGCATGGACAAAGATCATCCCTGCAGTGTCAATGAACCAGGAGACTGAGCTGCTCGTACACGTGGCCTGTGACAGAGGCAGTTGTTGTTTTATTCTTCTTGCTACTTATTCTCAGGTCATCTAACGAGGAAACCATTTCTCTCTATGCATGCAGTAATTTTAAAACAGATAAACTTTGTCTTCCATTTCTGTAAAATATCAGTAGATACAATTTTGATTAATAATGGAACTGTATTGTTATTCTCTGACGATCATATCTTCAGGCCAGAATTAAAGTTTGGATTTATCTTGAGCAGCGGCAATATGATTTGGTTTCCTAAGTGTAGTGGTGGGCTTGTTGCCCTGTCATGTTTGAAAGTAAACTGGTTTTATTGCCCCTTTGCGCAGTAGTAGGACAGTTGAATTCAGCTTTCTGTTACAGCAGACCTATCAGTTTCACAGTCATTTATCTTCCTACAACACCCGATAGCTCTTTGTCAGAAGAAGTGAAAAAAATACTCATATGTTCTCCAGAATATTCCCAGACAGTTCCTTTGGGGTCTATCCTTGGGATAGATCCTGGAGGTGTCCCCATGCCGTCCACTCTCCTGAAGATGCACTGAGAGAATCATTTGCTTCTTGCCAACAGAAAGAGCTGAAGAACATCCAAGCTGCAGGTGTATTGCTGTGATCAGCTATGTGCTTCATGGGTAAAACCAAGCAATATGGATCATAGCTGCAGAGCAGAGATGCACTGAGACTTTGGCCTCTGGCCATCGTCCCTGCCTGGCAGCACAGACCAGCTCCCTGCAGTGCTGCTGGCCCTGGGACGTTTCACTGCTTGCACCGGTTCTGACCCACAAGGCTGAGACCCACCAGAACAGCACATACAGGTGAGCAGCTCCTATCCCATGCACTGCCCTACATAACATACCCGTTAGCCGTATGCATGTATGCAGCACTCATGATGCACACCCACAGCACTCTTTCCCCCAAAGCAAAGGCGCTGGAGGATGGAGTTTAATTGGCTGGATGGTTAAATGGAGGGCTCATGGGGTGGGGAAGTCTCTGGCCTCTGTCACAATGGAGGCTTCACAAAACAGTCCTGCTGGTCCCTTCTGAACTGAGCCCCAGGGCGGGAAGGCTGGAATGCTCACCTGCGGTATACCAGCCTCCTTTCAATGCAACACACATGGGCAGTCAGCACATACCTGGTCTGCTGCTGCTGCCCTTCCTGCTCTTATATGGTCCCGGGGAGTCTTTCACTCCCTCCTGCAATATCTCAGTGCTAGGTGAGCCCTCGGCACACAGAGCTGCATCCCAGCTTATGCCCTTGGGATGTGCAAGTGGGGGCTGCAACCTCTCCCTCTCAGCAGGCTGGTTGCCCATGGTTTGAGGGAGAGCTTTGTACAGGCTAAATGGACGTTTCTGGGACTGGTTTTGATTGCTGGGATAAAAGCAATCAGAGCTGGCCGAGGGCTGCAGGGACCCATGAAACTAGCCTAACTGGGCAGGAGATGATTGCCTAGCTGCACCGAGCAGGGGCTTTGAACCTTCCTCAAACCGACCATCAGGACTGAGGGAACTTCACAGGCCTGTGGATTTTAAATTCCTCCAGGGTTAATTGCACTGGAAAGTGAGTTTTCCAAATAAATTCTCAAGGCTTACCTGCCTTTGTTTTGCTGAAATCCCACTGAAATCTGTCAGGACCCTGCTCAGCTGTTTGCAAGCCGAGAAGAAACAGCAAAATCAGGTGTTTCTTTGACATTGTCCTGTTGTCCTCCTGTTCCCTGGAGCCCCCAGCAGCAAAGAGGGGATGCAGCTGAGCTCCCACGAGACCCCTGGCCCAAGGAGAACCATCTCTTCTATGTGCTGGTGTGGAGCTCTCCTTCTCTACTGCTCTCCTTCTCTACTGCTGTTTCACCTTCAGAGCTGCTCTCAGACCTAGTCTGTGGGCTGTAAGATCACTTTCTGTTAAAAGAAATAAAATGGATTACAGAAATGGTGTATATGCTTCTGACAAGCCTCAAGAGCCACAGCCAATTCGGACACACACTGCAGGACAGTGCTTCTTAGCACACCATAAGGCAGGGAGCTTTTTGCCTCCCTTTGAAGACCCAATGCTGCAGGGGATGGTGATCAAAGCTAAAGCAATTCTCTCCTTTGGTGCACTCCCATTCTTTACTGTTTCACAAAATGCCTGTGGTTGAGCAGTTAATGGAGGCATCTGCTGCACTGGCAGAGTTCACCAGCTTAATTAAAGACATCTAACAATTTTACAGCTGCATGGAGGAGACCACAGGTACTCGCAGGGCTGGAACCAAATATCCTCAGCACTGAAAGCCGGCATCCCCACTATGCAGAAAGCTTAGATGTGCAGCCAGACACTCACATGAAAGTAGAAGCAGGGCCCCAAGATTAAGAATGAACTACAGCCAGCTTGCACTGTGTGTCACCAACAACTGCACTGCCTCAGTTCATGCTCACATAGCTCAGAATGGTCAGACTTGCAACAAGTGACATTCCTGGCTCTGGATGGTTTTAGGGATGTAGTAGAGATGGTTCTACCCGGAAATCATTTTTAACAGGTATTTTCTCACTGAATGAAACTAGTTAGCTGGTTTAAAAAGACAGGTGGGAAAACTAATCCTGTACCACGAGGTTATGAAGTCCTCTCTGCATGGGGCTGTGTTTTCTCCCTGTTAAATGAAGAAACATGTCACTCATATTTCTGGTATCACTCCATACTTGAGCCAGTCAGGGACTTTGCAAGGCTGTTACTTTAACTACTTACCCAAGAAGCTCATGGGATAGGCTGGTGCTTTCTGATTAGATTGCCTGTCAGCAGACACCTAGGGCTTGGAATCAGGCTGCTGAGCACGGGCACTGTCCTGCAGGGCTGAGGGCCGGGGAGCAGGGCAGTGGAGCAGGCACTGCCACACACTCCTGCCATCAGCAGTGAACCTCGCGCCTGGCCTCTCAGAGCTACAAATGCAACCTCTCAGCAGCAGCAACGTCACCAATGGCTGGACAGGACGATCAATGCTGTGCTGCTTTGGTCGATATGAATTTACATATGAGCTTCTGTCAGGAGAGACAGTACCAGAGTGAACAGCCTCTATTCTCGGTAATTTCAGGGTAGATGAGAAGGGGAATGGGTACATCAAATGCACCAGTACAAAAGTGCTGTAGGTGAAGAGAAGCATTCTGGCCACAGGGCTGGTGGGTCTCAATATCCTGAGACCAGCATCACTCCAACAGAGAAAGGGCATGCCCTCTCCTCCAGAGCTTGCTCCTGCTGTAAGGGGAATTGCCCTTTCTCAACTCATCTCCAGCCCAGGTGAGCACCACAGCATGAGGGAGAGGAGAGAGGACGTTAGCTCAGGCAGGACATCGTGTCCAGAGCTGTCCTGTGGATGACATGACAGCCGCCAGCACCAGCCAGTGCTGTTGTGTAACATGTCACGCGGAGCCTGCTTGAATGGAAGCAGTGCTTCACCTTTGAGCAAATGCTGGGTTGCTCTCAGCTGTGGCACACAAGTGACTCAGAGGAAACCACAGCTCTTTGCGAAGCCTGGAGTTATTACTTTCTCTGGTCCTGGAGGAAAATCCTCCCTGAAAAAAGGTACTCGGTTTGGCTTGTGACTTCTGAGAGGTTTCCTGCCCTCAGTTTTGTACCCTCACCCACTGAAGGACAGGGGCAGATAAAGGGCAAAATAAGACCTATTTAGGAAAAAAAAAAGCATGTAGCCTTTTCAGACACAAACTCCTCCACAAATGGGAAAAATATCTAATTCTACTGTGTAGAGAAGCAATGGAGAATAAAGAACAGCTATTCCATATGATACCTTATAATCTGTCATTAGATATTTAAAGCAGTTTTATTAAAATAAAAAGCAAAAGTTAGATATCCACTGTCCCCAAGAGGAGAATCCACACCAAGTTATTCCCCATACAACCTATCTGTGGAAGTTATATTCACTAGACATGAGAACTGGCAGACTTTGTCCCCGAGTATCAAGCCTGGAGTGAGTCTGGCACACTCTCACCCTGCTCTGCTCTCTGATTGAGACCTGCCACCTCCCTGCTTGCCTGCAGCAATGTTTCTGCCTGCACAGCTCTTGAGCGGAATTCGGTGGAGGTGGGCTGCACAGGAAACCTGGACAAACTGGGAAGTAGATTTAAGACAGGATACAGTAGATCCAGCTGATCTTGGGTGAACCATGATCACCTCTCTCTTGCCTCCCACAATTATTTGCTTTGTGGGCTGTGGATGCTGCTCCCTCACTTCCACAAAGACAGACTAGAAGAGATGTACAGCTGTGAAGGCCTGAAGGCAGAACAAAATGAGAGGGGCCTTTACACAGCGATGTGCAAAGGTGGGTGAGGCTAGTGCTGAGAAGGAAGGGTGGGTGATGGCAGTGGTTACCTGCAGCAAGAGGGGAACTGAAAACAAACATTGGCCAAAACTATTCTCTGCAAAGGCCCAGGAAGGTCAGTGACATTGTTTACGAGCATATAGCATGTCGGAGCCGCAGGAGACAAGCCTCAAGCTTTCATGTTCAACAAGTCTCAGTTTATTGATTAAGATACAATTGTTTTTATAGGTTATACGATTAGGATTACACATACACACGCTAAATGATTCTATTGGATTTTAAAGCTTTGACGCAAATGTTGCTCGGCGACCACCATAACGACCACCACAAGTTCTGTTTCTCAATTCTTTCAGTTCCTCATTAGCTTAAGCAAAGCTGCACTATCAGCGGTTGAGCTTCCTGCACTATCAGCGGTTGAGCATTCTAATTTTAAGCAACTCTGTTGTAACTGTTCCTTAGGTAATTCTGTTGTAATCCTGTCCCAAGGATACCTCGTGCCAGAGGCCTATATCTGTACCAATTGCACATTATCATGACCTTTGTCATGCAGCCATTCTGCAGTTAGGCTCTCTACAATAGCACTTTGGGATTGATTGGAAAAGACAGTGCAATTACAGCATCTGTTTCATGAGATCAGCCTCCATTGAATGTGTGTAGCAAGCATCAGTGAAATCACAGCTTGCTGCTCTGGTGGCTGAGGAAGGACATCCACTCTTTGAGGGGAGGGTTCCCCATAGCTACCAGCTTTTTCAGAAAGGCACTGGGCTGTAGTTCTGGAACATCAGGGTGGTCCTCGGAGTATTTCTGCAGCTTAGCCAGAACGCGAGGGAGCCCAACGGTGGAAGCATAGAACATGGGGCCACCCCTATGCTTTGGCCACCCATAGCCATTGATATAAATTACATCCAGGTGTTCTGGGTGTGATGCTATTCCCTCAGCCAGGATGTTAAACCCTTCATTGATGAGGGCAAACAGACACCGCTCCAGGATTTCTTCCTGGTCTATAAAGTGGGTCTTGATGTGATGGGTGTCTCTGTACTGGGACAGAAAGTTGTGAAGCCATGGATCTGGCTTGGCTATCCTGCCCCCAGCCTTTTCATACTGATACCAGCCTTTTCCAGTTTTCTGGCCAAACCTGCCATTCTCACACAGCAGATCAGGCAGTGGGCTGTAGCGATGGCCGTGCCGCTGGCGGGCAGGAGTTCCTGGAGGCAGTGAGGCCCCAGTGAGGCCCTGGTCCTTTCGAGACCTCCAGCCCACATCCAGCCCAGCAAGATCAGACATTTGGAAAGGTCCTATCTTAAAGCCAAAATCTTTGAGAACCTGATCTACTGCTTCTGGGCTGCCTCCTTCCTCTAAAAGGAAAACTGCCTGTTGTACATATGGAAACATCATTCGATTCCCGACAAATCCAAAACAATTCCCTACCACCACACCGACTTTTTTCAGTGCTTTGGCTAGCTGCATAGCAGTGGCAATGGTGGTGGGGGATGTGTGATGGCCATATACTATTTCTAATAGCCTCATCACATGAGCAGGGGAGAAGAAGTGCGTGCCAATAACCTGCTGTGGGCGGCTCGTGGCAGAAGCTATCTCATCAATGTTCAGAGCTGATGTGTTTGTACACAGAAAGGTCTCTGGCTTGCAGATTCTCGACAGCTTGTGGAATATTTCCTTCTTTAGTGCCATATTCTCAAACACAGCCTCAATGACTAGATCTACATCACGCAGCACATCAAAGTTGACGGTGAACTGGAGATGTGCAGGGTTATGGAAATCCAGGATTTTGGCATCCTGCTCCATTTTCATAGCCTCACGGTCCAGAAGGAGCATCACAGCTTTTCTTCCCATGTTCAGATTCTCCAGGTCCTGCTCCAGGGCTACCACAGGGATGTTTGCTTTAACAAGACAGGTCACAATGCCTCGGCCCATTGTTCCCAGCCCTAAGGATAGAAGTGAGACAGAATCAGAGACTATGAATAGAAAATGTTACAATTAATCACTTGACAGTGGCATTTTCTTTCTATCTCCAGGATAAAATGTGGAAGCCTATGTGGAAGACTATGCACACATTCCAGTGTGTGCAGAACATGTGATACATGTCTTCTCCCCTCAAGGTTTTACACCTACAGAAACCAGCATTACTTAAGAGTAAGAACCTAGAGATCAAAGACAGGAGACCTGAGTTTCAGCTTCAGCCCTTTTACCAACTTCTAGCAGGCAGTTCTACAACCCTGAGGTTACCAGTGCCTCTGGGTTCCTGTGAGATGGTCCCTTATAGGCACTCACAGAAAATCAGTGTGAACATATACACCCCATACAGAGCACTTGATATCAGCAAAGCTTAGACAATTGGTTTCTCCCTCCTTCTTCCAAGCTTCCTCTTTGCTTCTCTCCTCTTCTCCTCTGCACTTCACTGTGTGATCTTTGAAGCAAAGAAAATTCATCTGCTATTTCTGTAAAGACTCTGCGACAGTGATCTGCACTAAACTTTGTCTCTAGTGTCTTTTATGTTTCTCCTTGCCAGGTCAAATGTGATGGAAGTAACACAGTGTTCTTAATCCAGATTTCAAAGTCTTCTATCTCCTATCTCCTTTTTAATCTCTCTGGAACATCAGTAGCCTTTTGCTTACTGTTTGCACTGTATTATCAGGCATCACCGCCCACTGGGCCCCCCATTGGGCCCACTGTCACTAGGAGGACAAGTCCTGCAACACAAACCATTCCCAACTTTGAAGACTCTCAAAGACACAGTCTGCCTTGTCCAATCACACAGTTCAAGTGCTTGCCCAGAATTCCTGTAATTGAACATCCATTCAAGGTGTACTTTTTTTCTCCAAGATCCATAAATGCACTGCTACCAGCTCATACCCCAGAAATACCAGTGTGGAGTTTAGTGGCTTGATCCCTTTCCTCCTTCTGGGCCCTTTCACCAGCTCTGCTCCCTGTTACATTAAATGAAGCTGCATGCTTACACTTTCCTGTGATACATGACCCACACTATTTGTCCTGCTCTCCAATGATGGAGGCTTTTTGGACTAAGTTAATACAAACTAGTGAGAGAAGGCCAGCACAATTTTACTAGTTTTAAAAGTGCAAAGCATCTGAATGGGAGGATTGTGAATATCCTAAATAAAGCAACAACCAAAGTAGAGGTTTGTTATAATTCTGTAAAAATGATTATTTTTTTAATCCCAGGTTTACAAATGAAGTCAGCTAAACAAATAAACAGAAACAAAGGGATTAAAAAATTTGTCTAAGCAGCTTTGTAAAGATGAGCTGAAATTATGTCATCATTTAAACAAGTTCCAACAACCAAGTTCAAACAAGGTGGGTTTTCCTGCAAGCCACACACCCTTGGTTTAATTCTGTCCACCCTCACCTTGTGTACACACAAGGCATTAAAACATTCCCTGCTTAGCCATAATAAGACATCAATATCTGACTGAAGTTCCTTGCTAGGAAATTAGATTTGTTACTTCATAATCGATTACTACTAAAAACTGGTTTGAAAATAAAACTAGAGTAACACAAATCAGTCCTTCATATTTCAGTGTCCATGGTTTGCTGACTTAAAAAACCCAAACACAGTTAGCTCCTCTCACGGTGCTTACTCAGAGCCTTAGATGTGGTAGGTACAGCACATGAGAGAGCTTTTTTCCCTGTCTTTGGTGAGCTACATGAGCTGCTTTCTTCTCAGACAGTGCAGGAGGGTATGTCACCACCTCGTGTACACACGCCAAGCCCAGTCCTCTCTTTAAGGCTCTCTTTAGATAGCAAGCTAAAGTGTTTGTAGTTTGACATGGCTCCCTCTTGAAGTCTCTTCCTTTCCAGACTGGAGAGCTGGGGTTTCTCCCTAGGCTTTCCCCCTAGGCTTTCCAAGCTCTTTTAAACAGATAATGCACACATCCTCGGCCTTATCAACTCCTGTTCCTCTCTGTGTCAGTTTCATGTCTGAAATCTCAACAGTTCTCTCACAATATGAACACTGTGCTTCTTCCTAAATCCAAACCTCTTCCATAAGCAGAGGTTCTCCAGCCTAAGTTCTGCAGTGGTGTTAACTGATTCCCCTGTTTGGTTTCATCCATATGTAGTATGAGTTTTAGCCATCCAATGACAGGCATATATGCTTGTAGTACTTAATTTTCTAGGCCACAGGAATAGGCTTATAGATAAGATATGAGCCTGCCAAGCTTGTTTCTGACCTAGAAAAGCTGTCTCTCAACTTACAACATAACTCTTCAGTGGCCTGTATGAAATGACGTTTAATGAAGCTGGCAGAGAGAGTAATGAAAGCTCCAAGGGTTTTGTTACATTAGAGCTTGCACAGCATGACTCCCCTGGAAATATTTTCTAAAACTGGGCTATAAAGCTAGGGAGTGATCTGGATATGCAGCAGGGAAAGAAGCATTTCAGAGGACTCCCCTTTTCAATTTTTTAAAGTCAAGTGATCTTGGGGAAGAATATATTAGAGCAGAAAAAATGGTAGGGAATCTCTGGGACTTAGATGTCTAGAAGGCTACAGAAGAAAAAGAAAAGGAATGTCTCATGCACAGCTCAGATCACACAGGAACTACTGCAGAACTGCTACTGTATGTTCCATTTTCTTCCTCAGTAGTGCTCTCTCTTCCCCCAAACCATAAAAAAAACACCCCTATATTATTATCTTTCGCACAGGGAACAGTTTTCAGAGCTGTGCCCTCTTCTGTGTGCAAGGCACATCTTTCAAAGGAAGACTGAAATCCACTTCAGGAAGAAACAGTGTCTAGCCATCCTCGGTTTGGTCTTTTGTTGTGAAATGTCGCTTTGACACATAAATAAACCCAGAGTTGAACCCATGTAATTTCAGGCCAAATCTGGAGATGACAAATCCATTTGCTAGACAAGCTGAGTGAATAATAACTGTTAATTATTGATCTGTCACATGAGGTACTCAGAGTACAAAAACTCATGCAAAATTAATTGAAGGACCTGAAAGCCAAATTTCAAACCAAAAGATCTGCAAATATGTACAAAGCAGCTCATGTACAGTCACACACACTAGAGAAAAACATATTCTGAACTATAATGAATATTTGGACTTTACAATGCCAGGCAGTAGAAATAATACTTCATAGATTGGTAAAAATATGCAAAGACTGTTCCAGTTTTCCTGTTAAAAACAACAATGAGCAGTTGGCAGTGGTGGACTGCTGCAGGCTGCTGCTGCTGCAAAGTGCTTTTTTCTCTGTTTCAAGGTATTAATTTCAAGCAGAAATAATGTGATACTCATGGCAAGCAGGGAGCTATGGGATAGGAGAAGGGACAGAGAAGAACTCTGCTTCTGCATGACAAGGAACCAGAGAAGGTGGAAAGAGATGAGAGGCAAGAGTTCAGACCAAGAAACAGCAAGTGAAGTAGGTGATATTGCAGGTGACTGAAGACATTCAAAGACAGCGAGGCTAAGAGTAGGAGGGAAACCATATAAACGGGTGTTACCAACTTAGCAATCTTTCAGCAAGCAAACTGCAGACAAAGGCACCTGCTGGGAAGTACGCACTGCACAGGGATGGTTGCCAGTTTATCAGCAATGCTGTGTATCAAGTATGCCCACAGAAATGATAGAGCATCCTTGATGTTGAATCTACATTAAGACATGGTCGGCAAGCCGTATGCCAGCTCTGTCCAACAAGTTGTGGCTAATACTAGAAAGACAGAAGTGCCACAAAGCAAGGCTCCCCTAGAACTCATGGCACTGCTTTCATACTCTAGGTCCCCTACACATATGGAAAATGTACTGAAGGAGGAGGAAGTTAGTGTGATTTTTGCAGTTGCTTCCCACCATGCAGTGAAAAAGGGGGAAAAAGGGGGAAAAAAGGGAAAAGGGGAAAAGGGGAAGGCGAAGTCTGGGCATGCAGAGGGTGACCCCCCCCAACCACCACCACAGCCCCTTTGAGACACCCCCGCCATGTGCTGGCACCTACCGGAGCGAACCTCCTGGGCATGGGCACAGGGGGCACCTTGCTCCCATTGGGGTCCTCAGCAGGGCTCGGGGGGGTCACGGCCTTGCCCCCCACGCCACTGATGCGCCGGTAGGAGCGGGTGCTCTCGGAGCTGCTGGGGACAGCGGGGACGGTGTCACCCCCTCTCTGATGCACCAACCCCTTCCTGCAGGGGCTCAGTGGGGCCAGAGCCCCCTCATGGGACCCGCATCCCACCCCACAGCCCCCTGGCTGCTGATGGGGATGGGCCCCATCCTCCCTCCAACAAGCCCATTCCCACCACAACTTCCAAAAAGGGAAACTGATAACTCACAGAGGGCCTTGGTGCCAGCCCAAATATCCCGCATCACCTTCCCTAGGGACAACCCAGAACCTACTCCCCTCCTACATCCCAGAGCATCAATTCTCCTGTCCCCACCTGCATCCCAGAGCATCAATTCCCTTGTCCCCTCCTGCATCCCAGAGTATCAATTCCCTTGTCCCCTCCTGCATCCCACAGCATCAATTCCCTTGTCCCCTCCTGCATCCCACAGCATCAATTCCCTTGTCCCCTCCTGCATCCCAGAGTATCAATTCCCTTGTCCCCTCCTGCATCCCAGAGCATCAATTCCCTTGTACCCTCCTGCATCCCAGAGCATCAATTCTCCTGGGGACTCCAGGTCCCCTTTGCTCCACGTCCTCCATGCCTACAGGGGGGTGACTGGTATGGGATGAAGCCAACCCATGCATTGAGCCCCCCCCAACCCCAACACTGGGATACAGGGGAATGTCCATACCCAAACTTGACGGGGGGGATGTCGGGGGCTGTGGGGCTCAGCTCTGGCCCCCGCCGGGTGCTGGTCTCTGTCTCGGAGCGGGTCTCCCAATACGCTGCCCTCCGGCTCTCAGTGGGGCTGCGGGTGCCGGGGGGCCCCACGGTGCCATCCAGGGCACCCCCACTGCTGGAGAAGTGGGGCTCTGATGCCTGCCAGGGCAGCTCAGGGCGCTCTATGGGACAACATAGATGGGGGGGGGACGGGACGACAGAAACCACTGTAACCCATCGGGTGTCTG
>JAVHNF010018752.1:4664-20409 GCA_034783455.1 Micropsitta finschii | reverse complement strand
ATAGCAAACCAACTACTGCTGGAGAAATTTGTCCAGCCTTCAGGAATGCTGAACATGCTAAGCATGCATCAGCAGTATGATATTTTTATACAAAAGGCACTCATCATTCCAGGTTTTGTAAGTAAGAATATTCCCTGCAAGACCTGTGAAGCAATCTTCTATTTCACTTAACAGCTTGGAGACCTTTGCAGGAGTACCAAGATCTGTTTTGTTCACTGAATAATAAGCAAGATATGGATAAATTAAATAGATTTCAGGGCAGAGAAACAAGAAGCACAAAAGTTTTAAAAGCATTGTCTGTAAGCAAAAGATAAAGGAATTGGCTTTGCTTAGTCTGGGTGAGTTAAAAACCCAAACAACTAGGCAAGACACGATAGCCATCTTCCAATAGTTTCTGGAAAGGAGAGCCATCAATTATTCTTCATGGCTATTGGAAAGAGCAAGGATAAGGGGGAGGCTTAATTTGCAGCAAAGAAGATAGAAGTTGGATATAGGTAAACATTAATGTGCTTGCTTTGGATTGCTCTCTCTGGAGGAGTCTATCAATATTCATTGATAGAGAGCATATCCTTACTTATGCATATCCTTATTTAAGTACATGACAGTTGCCTAAAAACAGGTGAGATAAGTAAATATCACTGGTATACAACAAAATACATCTCTTTCTTCAGCTGCCACTAAATATAAAGTTTCAGGTTCAGAATTTAGGCAGCTGTGCATATCAGCAGGTTTTAATAAAGCAGTAATTGCATGGATAAAAAGTCCTAAAAAATATTTGAGAACTTACAGGTTTACAATGGCAAAATTGCTTCTCTTTCCATAGATTTGCTGCCAGAGATGGTTAACTAGAACATCAAACACTAGTGTTATGCAAATAGAATTAAAAAGAAACAAACTTACACTGCCTGTAGCCTGGGAAAGGAGGAGAGTTAATCCTAAAAGCTATGGAGTTTGAAGGTTGCAAGCAAATAAAAAAGGCTTCTTAAAACAGTGCCAGGCAGCTTCTATTGAAAGCATCACTTACTACTATCTCCTCCTAGAAGGATACATGCAATAAGACATATGTGTCACAACAAAAGATGTATGCCACGTTCTTAGCTCATGTCAACTTTCTCTTGTGCAGGATACGCATGGCCTCTGCCTACAAAGCTCTGTGCTGTCTGGATCTACTTGGACGTGCTTTTCTCCACTGCCTCCATCATGCACCTCTGTGCCATCTCACTGGATCGCTATATTGCCATTCGAAACCCCATCCATCACAGCCGGTTTAACTCAAGAACTAAGGCTTTTGCAAAAATAATTGCTGTTTGGACCATATCAGTTGGTAAGTGAGGCAATATTTCAGCATGTAATTGCAGATTTCTGGCCTTTGAGAAGACGTGACATATACGCTGCAATCTAAAACTGTATTCTTTGCCTGCAGTATTTTGCATGCCACAGCCTAAGTGCTGTAACGTAGTAATTATGCAATGGAAATCAACAGCGGGACACGGAGGAGAATATATATTAGTGATAGGACTACTGAGTTCAAGTTTGTTGTAAAGATGTGTTTATTTCCCATACTGATCATCACCTTAACATCTAAAAAGAAAAAATTTTCTCAACTTAAAAAATATTTTCCTGTTTTATGTAAGTTGGTTTTTCCCAATTTCTCATCATTTGCTTAGAGATGTTTCTCACGGGCAGATCTTTTCTGCCTTGCTTGGTGTGTATGATGGGGTATTTATAGATCCTGTTTAGGAGTCAATAGGCACTCTGTACACTGTAAATAAGAGGAGTTTCTCCACAGGACAGTTCAGAGTTACAGCCTAAAATGGTGCCCTGAATGATTCACTGGATAAATCTCTTTTTTGCACCAGCAAAACCCAGAGGCTCAAAACTAGGCATAGGAATGTTGCTGTTTCATTCCCACGGTGACAGCACCCTGGGACCGGAGCAGTCTCACGGCACCAGGAATTTCCTGCCCCCCTCCCTCTCTCACCCTCCCCAGCACTGGCATCTCACTTATTCAGAAGCAGGAAAAAATCACTCTTTTGCTGAGTGTTGCCTGCAATTAAAGGTAATTAGCTGCTTCCCTGGCTAATACACATTATTTCAAGGGGTAACTGTAATCCATTACTGTTCTTCTAAGGGGAAAGAAAGGAGATGGTGCCTAGCACTTCTGCCTGCCTGCGCCTCTGAATTGTCTCCTGGTGTTCCTCTTGATCCTGGCTCACAGGCTGAGAAAAAACAGTCTTAAGATTTTTATGACTTAGAATAGCTGTATCTTCTGCTGCACAGCAAGAAATAGTGGGAGCCCTCTCACAACAAGAGGACAGTTCTGCATCATCTAAGACCTGGTGAGGCTCAGCAGGATCACGTGTGGCCTGGGCGTACATTCAGCTGATCCCATACAGATGTCTAGCACAGGCCATGTGAACTCCACCCTAAAAATACCTATCTTTCAACTAAAAAGGAAGCTTAAAGGAACTCAGATGTGGATGTCTTCAGTTGGATTAGATGAATCATACCTTATATGTCTACAGTCACATTTTCATCAATCCACTAGAAAACTCTGTCCAGTTTTTCCAATCTTGGACACTGCTAAGTGCAAGCATTTTCAGTGCATTCTCCATATAACATAAAAAGGGCAAGCATTCCTTTAATTTGTACAGACTGTGCTTTTCTGTGTTTGTGTGTGGTGCCCGTGCTTAGTGTGTGTTGAACTACTGTTCCTTTAAAACACAAATAAATTCACAGAATGATCAGAATGACCATTCGAGGGGCAAAACGGTGGTCCATGCCACTCAGCCTCTCTCCTCAGATAAGGGCTCACTGCTGGAGTATCTGAATTAGCTCACTATTAAAATTAATCCAGAAAAAAATATTATTTAAGCCCTATTAGTTATAGCATGGATTATGTGCTGTAGCAGGAGGATTTAGTTCTTTGATATCTTGCTATTAAATTTCAGAAGTTAGGACTATTCTTTGCAGTAGTAACTAATAACAGCTTGCCTTTTGTAAAAGTACTTTTTCTGCTCTCTGGAGAATATTCTTATAACAGTGATCAGATGAACCACAGATGTTATTTGTTATCACTATGGCAAGTGATAGGAACATGGTCCCTATTTATATAACTCTGAAAAATACAGTTTCTTATTTTATTGAAAAGCACTGAAGACTTCTTAAGACCACTTAAGACCATTACTTAAGAAGACAGAGACCATCTCTACTGCAGCTCATAAGGACACATGTAAGAGAACATTGGATCGGGAAAATATACCCTATCGGGCTGATAGGGTAAACTCCATCTCATTCACACATCAACTGTCATCAAAACAGTGAGCAGGTTAAATAGACATAAATGAATGCAGGCAAGCACACTGAGGTGTGCAGGAATGAAGTGGTGCTGGGCTGGTTTGCTAGTCCCATGGAAGCAAGGGGAATGGGGAGACAAGCTGAAGGAAGATGGGTTGGTTCCCAGCCTGGGAGCTGTGTCATGAAAGCAAATGTGATGTGCTCCAGAGGACAAATATGGAAGCAAACGCACAGCAAGCTGTGAGGAAACTGCTGAGCTAGTCGCAGCCAGGCTGAATTGAATTTGTACCATGGTATATTGCTATACTAATAAAATAAAGAAAAATGCCAATATTATAAGGAACTTTGATAGATACCAGATCACCCATGCCACTTGCTGTCAGTCAGTCTTCAACCCTGTCCTGATCTCCTACCATCCGACTCAGAATAGGCAGAAAATGGTTTATGAAGAGTGAGGTGTTTTCTATGACATTTACAAATAGGAAATGCTTTCTGAGCTAAGAAGTGCTCTGTGTATCATTTACCAGTCTCCAGGCTCTCAATGCTACTTAGAGTGGCAGGGATATAAATTATTTAACTCTTTGCATTTTTCCATAGCTATAGCTGGCAAAGGGAGAGCCAGTATCTGGCACAATACTCTCCACAGCACACATTGTGGCTGCCATCTGATTGAAAAATTTGGAGAGGATAATTGTTTCTCAAGGTTTTGCACTCCAGCATCAGTTAGATAGCCTTTGGCTTCCCCTTCTCCTGCAGTCTACAGCTGAGCTAGTATCCTGTGAACTGGCACGGTGTATGAGATGGAGGGTAAAAAGCAAGAGAAAGAAATGAAGGTGCATTATGTTGCCCTGTGTAGAGGCTCATTTTATCAGGGGGAGAGGGGGGAATCTTCTGATCAGAGACCCTCAATAGCTTCGTCACTGTCAAAGTCCTTAGTCCATCCTCTTACATAGCCCCCTTCAATGACTGTTCTACCAAGCTGAATCCAAATCTATTTAGGCTCTGTGCAGCAGTATCCCATGCTGTCATGGTTTAATCCCAAATAGCAACTAAGTACCACACAGTTGCTCACTCACTGCCCTACCCCATCCCTGTGGGATGGGGGGCAGAACTGGAAAAGGTAAAACCTGTTGGTTGAGATAAGAACAATTTAATGTTTGAAATAAAGTTAATAAGGATAAGAAAGTAAGAATAAAGAGAGGAATAAAAATCAAGCTAAAAAGCCAAGTGATGCACAATACAGTTGTTCACCACCCACTGACTAAAGTCCATCTCATCCCTGAGCAGTGATCAGCCCCTCATGGCCCTCACCCCAGCAGTGTGCCCAGGCAGCCAAGAAGGGCAAGGGCATCCTGGCCTGTATCAGAAACAGTGTGACCAGCAGAGTCAGGGCAGAGGTCATTCCCTTGTACTGGCACTGGTGAGGCTGCACCTCGAATCCTGTGTTCAGTTCTGGGCCTCTCACTACAAGAAAGACATTTGGGTGCTGGAGAGGGTCCAGAGAAGGGCAATGGAGCTGGTGAAGGGTCTGGAGCACAAGTGTGATGAGGAATGGCTGAGGGAACTAGAGTTGTTCGATCTGGAGAAGGGAAGGCTCAGGAGGGACCTTATGACTCTCTGCCACTATCTGAAAGGAGGATTGAGCTTGGAGGTGGCTGGTCTCTTCTCCCACATAACAAGTGACAGGAAAAGAGGAAACAGACTCAAACTGCAACAGGGGAGGTTTAGATTGGATATTAGGAAAAATTTATTCACTGAAAGGGTGCTCAGGCATTGGAACAGGCTCCCCAGGGAAGTGGTGAAGTTACTGTCCCAGGAAGTGTTCAAAAACTGTGTAGATGAGGCACTTAGTGACATGATTTAGTGGTGGACTTGGCAGTCCTGGGGTAATGGTTGGATTTGATCTTAAAGGTCTTTTCCAATCTATTTGATTCTATGATTCTAACTCCCCCCCTATTTATATATTGAGCATGATGTTCTATAGTATGGAATATCCCTTTGGCTCACTTGGGTCAGCTGCCCTGGCTGTGCTCCCTCCCGACTTCCTGTGGCCCTCCTCATTGGGAGAGCATGAGAGACTGAAAAGTCCTTGGTCAGAGTAAACACTACTTAGAAACAACTAAAACATTGGTGTGTTATCAGCATTATTCCCATATTAAATCCAAAACACAGCACTGTGCCAGGTATCAAGAAGAAAATTAACTCTATCCCAGATGAAACCGGGACATGTGCCCAGGTCATCTTTTACCTTTCTCTGAATCTTTTCTAGTGCTTCTATATAAACAGGTGGCCAGACCAAAACATTCAGGAGATGGGCACACCATGAACTCATGTGGTGTGCTAATATTTTCTGCTTTGTTATAAATTCCCACTTTAATAAATCCTACCTTTCTTTTAGTCTTTCAGATCATCCGTGTACACTGAGCTCAATGACGCTCAGCTCAGTGACTCCAAAATCAAGGAATCATAGAATGATTTGGGTTGGAAGTGACCTTTAAAGACCACTTACTTCCAGTGACCTTGCAATGGGCAAGGAATCTTTCACTGGCTCAAGTTGCTCAAAGCCCCATTCAACATGATATAGAACATTTCCAATTACAGGGCATCCACAACTTCTCTGGGTAAACTGTGTCAACATCTTACCACCCTCATTGAAAAATCTTTCTTCCTTCTGTCCAACCTAAATCTACCCTCTTTCAGTTTAAGATCATTTTCCCTTGTCCTGTCACTACAGGACTTGATAAAAATTCTCTCTCCATCTTTCTTATAAGCCCCCTTTATACATTGAAAGGCCACAGTAAACTCTCCCAAAGCCTTCTCTTCTCCAGACTGAACAACCCCAATTCTGTCAGCCTTTCATCATAAGAGAGGTGTTCCAGGCCTCTGACAATTCTCGTAGCACTCCTCTCTTTCCTGAGTAATGGCAGTTTTGTATTCCTAAATAGGGTTAAGCCCCAAACGCTGTACAATTTTATCTGCTACTTTGCTATCCATTAGCTGAGATTTATGAGGACCTTCTGCAATTCTCTACAGCCAACAGACGTGTGTTACCAGCACATTTTATTCAGTGCTAGTGTCCATGCAAACAGGTCATGGATGAACCGAACAGCACTGATGAACACAAAGGGCTGTGGGACACTTCCTTCTACCGCCCTCACTGTAGAAACAAACTGTTTAATCTTACCCTTTGTTTTCTGTCTTTCACCCCATTCTTTTACTTCAGGAGGATCTTTCCTCTTCTGATATTGAGCTTAATTTCTTATAGAACAGTGTTGTCAGAGCTTTCTGGAAATCCAGGAACATTTTATCAGCTGGATTACCCTTACCCACCTGCTCATCGCCTCCTGCAAATACTTATAGCTGATCTGTGGGACATGCAGAAGTTCTCTTAGTTTTTCCCAATCTACCATGTGTCTTTCATTATGACTTTTAATTTACCTTAATTTACCTAAGTAATAATACTTTCATTCACTAAATTTGTAGTTTTCTTTTATTCACTAAATTCACAAATTTATTCAGTGAATTTGATCCAAAAAATAGTGGGGTTTTTTTTCTGTTAACTTCACTGACATATATAGTATTTAAAAAACAGCATAAAAAAACCACAGAAAATTTTATTTACTTCGTTTCTGAAATATTGACTTTCTTAGTTTAAAAAAAAAAAACAACCAAACAAACAAAAAAACCCCTTGTATTACAACGTTTGCTTTTGCATTCACTGGAAGAAGAGCATTTAGCCAGCAGCCTTTCTTTCACCAGACCATGTAATGCCACAGGCAATTGGTTTAAAATGGATTCTAATTGCTCTAACAGATCCTAATCGTGTCTTTAATTCTTAAATCATCCAGTACCCAGAGTGGCTAGATAATTAGATTATTTGTAGCTGTTGAAGGCAAAAGCTCATTAAACTCTCAAAATTATTCCATTTCTTTTAAAGCACAGAGGTCGTTACTGAAAACAGGTGTAAAAAGCCTAAACATTTCCCATTTCCTCTTCCAAAAAAATAAAGTTGAATTTTGAATAGTCCTTCATTGGAATTTATAGAAATTTATTCAGCCTATGCTGAAAAATAAGGGTAAAGCACCTCTGAGTGCTAAGTTGGCCTGAGAAACTTACTGTTCTGCAAGTGGCCAAGAATGCACCATTCTCTCCTTTAAAAATCCTTGAAAGTGCCACATAAAAGTATTATGAATGTTAAGCCCCTATACCTATCGTTCCTCGGTCCTTATTTTTTCTCTATTCCTCTGTTAATGGTCTAAGTAATGTGAAGTTTGATGAAGCCCAAATCCTCTTAGCTGAGTTTTCTCTTCTCTTAGCATTTCTCACTCAGCCTACACATCTGTTCACTGCCTTCAGGCAGTCTCTGCTCTCCCCAGTCACTAACTTAGATTTATTCAGTATTTTTCATGCAGAAAAGAAGTCCAGGTGGAGCTGGACGAAGCTGGTGAAATACCTCCCACCACATAACTCTTTAAAACGCTGCTATTGCTTTTGAGGCTTCAAAAATTCAGACATACTGCAGCACATGAAGCAACATTCTTCAGAGTGCAGGATGTGAAAAGCTACCTCCAGGTGAACAAAACAAGCTCACTGCAACTGAGCCATCAATAATTTGGCAGTGAGAAGCTTTATGGTGAAACAGAGGCTCACAGGCAGCCTACAGTTTCTGTGCATGACCTCTTGTTGTCCTGCAGAGTACAAACGGCCAGGGAAGCAGTTGGGACTGCTAGAGTTCAACTCCTGTTGTCTCTGGATTGTGGTTTATTGATAGCTCTGGCTTCCTTCAACTCACTCCTCCTACTGGCAAGGCCAGCTTTCATTTGAAAGTCCTTTTACTGTTTTCAAAAGGCACAAATAGCCAAGGGGCAGCAGGTTGGGAATCCCTGCTCTGGATCCATCTCATCCTATATTTCTTTGAGATGACATAAGTATAATTTGCTAGTTCATTCAAGTCTAATTTAGGTATGGCTTGGCATAGGAAAAGACCATTTGTTATAACATGGAATATACTGCCAAAATACATAAAATTGCAATTAATTACACACAGCACTGTACTCCAACAATACAGATTCAAAGTTGAGCACCTAAATTTGGAAGTGCTGGAGCTAAACTTGAAATATCTGCAACACTACCCACTTTACCATGTAGTCATTTGCTTCAATTTCTTCTTTTAAGAACCTGGCTTTGCATTCTTAGTGGTATTTGTAATAATTTTCTTAGTTAACATTTCCTTTCTTTTTTTTTTATCATACTTATGAAATCACCTCCGAGAGAGTGAATGAACTGTTTGCTCTTTCCAGCTGGGGGATTTCAAGGGCAAGCATTGTAGGTTTTGTCTTTGGGCAATCCCCTGGGACCTTTTCCATTTGTGCATGTTGATGCCACCATAAATATAAAATGCCATAACTGTGTTGTCAAAAACTGTGGCACAACATATAGAGAAATTTGCATTAGCTATAACAAAAGGCCATGGAACAACATTTCATAAAAGTATGAGAGATTCATCCCCATCTCACAGATGCAGGATCTTCATTGTTTTATTGTACAGAGATACAACGTATGAGGCTCAGTAGTCAACAATTATGCCAGTACAAACTTCATTGCCATACTTAGAACACCGCCAGCAGCAACAACTAATGACTAAAGAAGCAATTAATGCATAGGTTGTCCAAGGGAAGTTAACATTCAGTGCTGTGACGCACATTTGTAAGTTGGCTAGCACATGTATTTTGGTTATGAAAGATTATTTAAGATGGTTCCAAGAAAGAGACATAAATACCATATTTACTTTCCTCACTGCCGCAAATTATTCCTTTATTTCCCATGTAAGAGAATCCTCTGGGTGATTTGTTCTTCCCAGAAGAGTGGACACATTGTCATCCACCAGACCAACAGCTTAACACACATACCTCCTTCTCATAACTGTGAAGGTTAAACCAGTTTGCATTTTGAACTTGTATGTTGTTTTCATTACCTGACAAAGAGGTGTTACTAACTTTACACTCTTCTTTACAAAAAAATGCTTAAAGGAATAGTAATTATTGAACTGCTCTGTAAATTCTCCAAATCTGGAAACATGGATATAAAGAAACAACATTAAAAAATTCCATAAGGCCATATGTCCAAACTAGAGATAATGAGCAACATGGCATACCTCTGGATGGGGAACAATACATTATAACAGTACATATGTATTGTCAAATGAAGAATAATAATTGTGTATACATTTACCATTTCCTTTGTGTAATTTCCTGATTATCAGAAGGAGACGAAGGTTTTGCCTATTAAAAAGGCACACCCATTCTGCGAGCACCTCTTTTGCAAGAAACATTCTGCTTTATGGGTAAAAACCAAAATGAGTGGTCACAACATTAATGTGTGTCTTTTCTTTCTGCTTTGGTTTTATTTTTAAGGGCAGGTTTTAAACAATAAATCTGTATTTTGAGTAGCAGAGCTATGTGGAAAGACCTTGGTTAGTTGAGGTGCTGATGATAGAATTTGTTCATTGTATTCTTTTTTAGGCTTTTGGTTTAACTTTGCTTTGAAGACCATATTCCTCCTGAATCTAATGGCAAAAAGGCATTAGGTGCAATTGGACCAGGCTGGTCCTATTAGCAGGATTCTTCGAACGAATAAGTAACTGTTCATGATCAGTCAGTCTCTTTTTGTAAGATACATCAGAGTAAATGGAATGTTTCAAGAAAAAAGGCTGTAACAGTGCCTATTAGAAGTTATTTCTCCTTCCCTGAAATGCTATATTTTAAGCTAGTCATGTACCGAGCACAGCATGCAATACATACAAGGATGCAGAATGGATTCCCTGTCCAGAGGGGAAAGGATGACTCTCGATCCTACCACAGGATGCCCTTCTCTGCAGAAAGTGCCATGTGAAGTGTTGCAAAATGCAGGAAGGACATCATGTTCACAGGCCTGCTCTGATCTTTTCCCAATAGGTCTCTACAACAATACATGCTCAAAAGGGGATCCTATATTGACCAAGAAATTATCTGAGCATCTCTAATCAGAGGAACTGGGATTTCTACATAGCAAAAGCCATATGCAGTATAAATGAGCAGAAATAAAGTGAACAAGGAATCATGTTGGGATTTAGAAACTCTTTCATTTGTACACTGTAATTGCATCTAATCACCTCCTAAATTAAAAAAGTGTTGATAAAGTAGCACTGTATTACATAAAAGAAAATGTCAAAAAACAAAGACATTTTCATTCTTTTTAAAATTTTGCAGAGCTATTTTACAGCTTCTTTTATACATTTTAAAGAATTAAATTTTATTGAAGCCAGATTTTGCATTTTATAATGTTAAGAAAGAAAAACACATCACAGAATTCTGCTTTTAAATTAAAACCTTAGCAGGATTAGCAGGATCATTATGATCTATCACACTTAGGCTGCAATTAATTTTGCCAATGCATTTCCTGGCCCATGCCATTGGCATCATTTCTAAGCAGAAACCCAGCTAATAAGTCTGGGGTTTTGTCAGAGGTGAGACAACATATTCCTAATTACCTACAACAAATTTAGAAATACCTGTCAGATAATTTTTCCTATGATGTCCTCCAGACTCACTGATGGAAAACAGACTGTCAAACTCCTATGACATCCTGAAAGCAGGCTGAGGCATCGTGATAAGGGCTCTCTTTTCTGGCTGATCAAAACTGGAGCTGTTTATTTCATGGTATTCAGCCCTGTGTTTATGATGCAAGTAAATCACAACCACCGGGAAGACCTGTTTCCTTCTGGTAGAATATAACTTTTGCTATGATTTCATATTTGGTCTGAGTTTTGAAATGTCAAGTTGACCACTATTGCTGGGATCATAGTCTGAGCTGAACTGTGAGTATCCTGAGATACTGTGTCTCAGGTGCACTGAGTGAACAGCATAACTTTTTCTTTATAAGCATAAAAAAGCACAAAAGGAGGCATGGAGAGACAAGACAAAGGTCTGGATTAAAGTGGGACCTAGTCTGAGATCAATAATATCTGGAAGAATTACAGTTTTGGTTGTCTGTGCCCTTCAGACTCAGTGCAGAATTGTTGCTAAAACATAGTAATAATTAAACAACTTACCTGATGGTTACATTCAGTTTCCTTTCAAACTACAAAATGAAGTCAAGCAGCACTGCTGGACCAATCTCAGAGAAATACCAACAGAAATCACTGTTCTGTTTAGTGGAGGATTAAGGCAGAGTTAAGTAAATTATCAGCATTCAACAAATCACACTAAGCCATAATTAAAAGCCCAGAAGTATAAAAACTGGGATAGCAGAGGATCTTGTGACTTAGGTTGCTCCAGGAGCCATCACATTAGTTGCACATGATAATGGAATATCTAAGATCTTTCCATAATTTCTAGATTATTACTACTATTTTCTTCTTCTTTTTTTTTTTTTTTTTTAAGCATTGCTGTGTATGAGGCATGTATAGCACATAGTAAGTTCACCCTGAGAAGCCTTCAGGAGCTAAAAAGGTAGACTGATGACATGTGATTTGGGAAGATCCTGTTACAAATGTACAGTCTTTCTTCCCTCCCTCCCTCCCCTCCCTCTCTCCCCTCCCTCTCTCCCCTCTTTCTCTCCTTCCTCTCCCTCCCTCCCTCCCCTTCCTCCCTTCTTCCTATTCCTCCAGGAGCGAGGGGAAGAAAGGGGGGAAGTTCTAATTTATGGCCTAGGCTTAAACCAGGACAACAGGCTTCTCATTTATATGCACTAAGAAAGTGTAAAGATAAGTGCAAAGATAAACTTTCAAAGATAAATTGTTTAAAGGTATAGTGGTCAATCTTATCACCTGGACCTTATCCCATTGTATGAAGTATTTAGTATTAAAATTCCAGAGTTCTCAGCAATCAGAATTATCTTTCCTTTTCGATCTTTTTAGGAGCAATTCTGCCAATTGACTTTTGTTCACAGGTTGTGCTGAATCTTTCTCACAGAAAGAATGCTTCATTCCTTCAGAACTATCTTGTCACAGTTATCCGCTGCCCATGTGCAGCACCACATGATAGTGCTTGTGATAATCCCTAAACTACTAGTTACATAGAGAATATTTTTAGGAATGTCTGAGTTCCCAGTGTCATTTCAGTGTCTTTTATTTCAGTAATTATTCCTCTACATTAGACTGAAAAATAAGAATTTTTGAACATCATGCATTTCTATGCTTCTGGAAGTTTTAAAAAATAATTATTATTATTAATTGATAATAATAATAAACTGTAAATATGTTTCGTTATAAAAAGATAGCTTTGCCTGTTTTTGTAAATCTCCTGAAGAACAAGACAATGTGTTAGGAGCCTGATATCTGGGACACTGCTGCTTTTGTGCTGCAGTATCTTGGGCTCCAGGTTTAGTGCTGAATTTTAATATCAGGCAGCTTCACCGTCCCTGTGGAAATCAACAATTAGATATCTACCTTTTTCTTTGTTGTTGTTGACTTCAAAATCAAAATTAGAGTTTAATTCTGATCACATTCCAACAGCACTCACTTAAAACATATGCATCACAGCTTACCCAGATTTCTTCATGTCATTCACTCTTCAAGCAGCTTGTCCAAGAGACTGATAGAAAAGTGGTTCTTTTATCTCCATTTGGCTGCCTGCCTGGTTGGCTAGAAAGGAATCAGGACCCTCAGGTTCCCTCATAGCTCCAAGTGTGATCTTGCAGACCTTTCTGTCTCCAGTGCGAACATTTGGGCTGCTTCAAGAGGAGGCACCACCACCCTCCATGTGAGATGGCAGATATCTGAACTGCCCCAAAATCAGGGTTAAACTCACTTTTTCTAGCGAGTTTTGAGAATTGATGTTTGTTCTTCAAATAGTAACTAAACTAAATGTTTAATCATTAAAAGACTTCTCAAAAGAGAATTAGCTCTCTACTTGCTCTTCTAGGTCTTATTATAGAACATGTTTTTTAGAAGGTGGAAAATAGCTCTGCCTAAACCTTAAGTTTCATTTAGGATATGATGCTCAGTGCTCTGCTGTTTTCCCCTCCGTGATGCATCATTTTCCTCCTAGCTTATTCTTTTTCTTTCCTATTCTTTTTCTTTCTGATTTCTGCCTAATAGCCTGCCTCAGACTGCCAAATCAATTCTATTTCTTCTATTGCTGCTGGGAATGTATGACTAGAAGAGCAAACAAAAAGCAATAACTTAAACAGATTGACACCGTGAGAAATTTTTTAGGCCTCGGATTGGCTGCTAAGACCTTGTGCTATGTCAGTAATATCTATCAGTAAGGTTCAAATGAAAGAAAACCATTTCTATTTTTTGTTTCTGATGCTGTTCTTCATAGCATTTTATTTAAGATCATCCTTTCTTTTAGAGGGAAATTTAACAATAGATTCAGATTGTCTAACCTGGTTTTGTCTTCATCCCAAGAAAAATAAGGTCAATATAAAATGAAAACTACCAGGTAAAAGAAGCACCTTTCTCTGCTATGGATAAAGTGAATAATGGGTTCAGTTAACAACCCACACTCAAAAAAAAAGAAAACCCAAACAAACTAAACTTTGCTCACCTCTTTTAATTACAAATACTTAACCTGTTTTCTTTCCTTTTCCTTCTCATCTTCCCATATTTAATGAAATAATGCGCAGTGGTAGCTGTCAGGGTGAAAGTTTCCACCAGTATCTTAACATGATATCCCAAATTAAATTTCACATTTTAATACTGTGGCAATGATTAAGGATTTTATTAATACCTTGCCTTAAAAATCTCTTTTATGAGCACAACATGGATAAAAGAGTTTCTTAAGTCCTCTGAGTAGGCAAGCAAAAAAAAAAAAAGGAATCACAGCTGAGAGCTTTCAGTGATACGTAACACAGTAAATAAGCTATAGTATCTGTGTATCTGCATCTGTGGGCATGGTTGGAAAAGGAAGCATTTAAAGTGAGCTCACAGAATGGAACTGGATTCAACAAGGTCTGCAAAATTTGTCCTTTGGGCTGTCACATGTTACCAAAATTTGATACTGATTCTAACCAGAGCTTCAGTAGGATTAAATGTATTACATGAAGCATCTGTGAAAAAAAAAATCTAACATTAGGCGGGCCTTGAAGAGGGACTGTTGCATGTAAATTAATGGCATAATTAGCTAAATGATCAAACTGAGATTTCAAACCCAGAACTCCTTATGAGAAATGAATATTTTGTACATCACTAGGAAATTAGATTGACCTCGTCTTGAGCTTTTACAGTTTCATACGATTTCAGTACATAATTAACTGAAGAAAAAGTATTAGTGAGACTCACGTTTGTGACTAATATCACCATGGCTGTGTAAAATTTCACTTATAATCTATGAGCCTTGAGAATAATAAAGTATTAAAAAGGAATGTTTTACAATACAACAAGATGGAGAGTTACACATCTGTGCCAGCTCAGAAGCTTTAAAAACATTTTTTTTTCCCTAATAAATGTCACATTGATATTTCATGGTTCCTATGGAGTACATGTTTTATGGATAGCAGCTTAAGTGAATTTGCATTGCCATGGTATCCACTGCAGAATCTGCTGCAGCGCAACACAGAGTTTAATCTCCTTTGCTGGAACTGCACAGAAGATGACTTTTAGGCAGCTTTAGTGGTATCTTTATTCTAAAGCTACACAAATCAGTGGGATTTAATGGCACTTCTAGAACCATGAGAATGGAATTTTATACAATCAGAAATTGAAACCATGAGTAATTCTCCCATGTAATGGTCTGGTTTATTTTTATGCATTTTGCTCTCCCCTTGTCCATGTCAATCAGGTTGGTCAAGCATTGGTAAATCCATGCTGCCTGTTCTCAGTCACCTTCTTCTCCATCGAATAATGACAGAAGGCTTCAAAAGGGATTTTCTCTATGATATTCTGAGAAAATGAACTGAGACTTTCAGTCCTGTACTTTTTTTGAGCATTCTTCTGTGCTTTTGGGAAGCTTACTAGATTTGCCTTTCTTCAGTCACGGGGGTTCTTCCCTGGTTTTCACAAGCCTTAAAAGACATTAGAGAGTGGCCTTATAAGGGCATTGCCAGTTCTCTCAATAACGTCAGGTGTTGTGAATTTGAATTGGTCAAGTTCTTTCACATAACTTCTAGCTCAGTCTTTATCCTCTTTTTCTGCTTGAGCCATGCCTTAAAACACTGAGGTCTTATATGCTTATTCAGCCTCCAGCATGATCTGCTGGCATTTGTGGAAGTGTTTTTACTGTATAGATCTGGACATCTGCAGGATACGTACAGCAGGAACAGTCTCTATAGGAATTTTGCATTGCTAGTTGGGAGAAATGGGTTCCTCCATAATTCAGACTTGTTCAGCAGTAGCAGTCATTTTTTTCTCCTTCTTAGTCACTGGTGCAGCACGATGTTTTTGACTTTCGGCCTGGGAACAGAGCTGATAACACTGATGTTTGGTCTGACCAAGGACTTTCTGAGCCTCATGCTCTGCCAGGGAGGA
>JAVHNF010018713.1:0-12382 GCA_034783455.1 Micropsitta finschii | reverse complement strand
CCCACATCCATGCGATGGAGGATGCCGGTTCTGGGGAGGTAACGGGGTCTCACGACGGGGCTGGAGGGGGTTTTCATTTGCATCTCTCCCTTCGCCCTTCCCTGCTTGGGGGTAAGCTGTTTTTCATATATTGTAGCCTGGGAAAGCTGTGTTACTGTAAAAAAGAGTAACCATATCCCTTTCTGAGCTGTTGCCAAGCAGATGTAGGGGTTTGGAAAGTTCCCAACAAACTTCCACAGCTGATACTTTACCGACTTGTTCCTTCTCCCGTCCCTCTGCTTGCACCTATTTAAATAACCAAAGGACACAATCTGGGGGAGGGAGTGTTGCTCCGCGTCTTCTACTTGTTAAATGTAATTAATCGCGAGTGACCCGTTACTCAATTCCAGTGTGCGGCTTCGAAAAGAAACACAGAAACACCAAATATTACTGTTTTACCAAGGAAAAAGCTCCCTGGTTTGCACTGAGGGTGAACCAAGTAATGAAGGAAACTGAGCCCCTTCAGCACTTTGAGCAACACAGGGCTGCTGCTGCCTCTCGCGAGGGCAAATATCTCATTTTCTTCCTTAATAGCAATTTGTGGGGTGGGCGCTGGAGGAAGAAGAGCAGAAATGAGGGGTGCTGAGGGCTGGCGTTGGTGTAAAACTCACTGTAGATGCAGATCCCAATTGCATGTGCGGGGGGGGGGAACGCAGGGCACTGGAAATGTGGAAAGCTCTCACAAATCATACCCCACAGGAAAGGTTTATGGGAGTTCAGAGTATGGCAGAGGGGATGGATGTCAGGTTTTCCTACACAATAGAGGGTCTTTTGTTTCCGCGCTCCCTCTTGGCAGCAGCCCCCATGCCACTGCTGGTAATTTCCTGTCCATCCTTCGCCGAGCGGCGGGGCTGGAGCAGGGGAGTAGTCCCACGTTTTTGTTTAGACTGTGTTTTCTTAATGCTGAGCCTTGTCCTGAGCAGGATATCCCTGTGTACGTTTGGAGTTCCTGAACTTCGCCGGAGAAAACTATCCTTAAAAAGCCCCTTCCATCGCGCCGGGTTTCCACCTTCTCTCTTAAAGAGGGAAAAAAAAAAAAACCCCAACACCCAACAATAAGCCCTCATTTAATTGCTTTTGCTTGTGAGAGCTTGTACCTTGCGGCTTAATCCGCCCGCGTCTCAAACATCCATCGGCGTTTTCCTTCCACCCGGGGGCTGAGGAGCGAAACCAAAAAGCGGAGGCGATTCGGTTGGCAGGTTTACTTTTGGCAGCTGGGGAATGGTTCCGCAGGATCCGACCCGGCGAGGCGGGACAACGTCCCTCAGGCTTGAGGGATTGAGTTCACCCGTGTTTTCCAAAGCACTTTACATGGGTGTTTTGCAGTCGATGGAGTTCATGGGCCTGGCGGGGGGTGTTTGGCTGCTGACCGGGGCTGTGGGCTTCTTACAAACTCTCCAAACTGATGGACCAGCACCTACTTTTTGTAACTGATTTCCCCTCCTGGCTTTCCCAAATCATCTGTGTATCTGCGTTTGTTGCCGCTGCACAGTAAAACTAAAAGCAGGGAGCACAGTGGCTAGGTTGCACGGAGGAAGTGGGGCGAGCTCCTGGCTGCAGGCTCTTTAAAGTGTAGAATACATCAAATAAAACCCAACAAACGAGGCACTGCTGTAATGAGCCTCGGCGGTGGGACAGCCCTTCAGAACGCTGCTGTATTTTGTGTAGAACTCCCATCACCTTGACCGAACAGCCCAGAAGAAAGTGGGATGTGGCATCCCACTGTCACTTAGGTTCAGGAACCGCTCCAGATGAACACACCGGTATGGTGGGATCCCAGAGCAGCAGCACTGCCTCTGCACTGCCGGCCTGGCTGCAGCACCAGGCAGCACTTAGTGTGTGTGTGTCCGATGGGCTCCAAGGGTTAAACTCAGGGCTGCAGTTTGCTGGCTCGCTCCCAGCAAGCCATGCATGGGTTAAGCTGCAGCATGCACGATGCTGTACGGTGCTGCGTGGTGCTATACGGTGCTGTGCGGTGCTATACGATGCCCTACGGTGCTATACGCTGCTGTACGGTGCTGTACGCGCTCCCCCTCTCCCCGGCTCAGGCATTCTTCTGGGTAACTTGATCTTACTTCTGTCTGCCTTTAACAGATAGGCGAGGTGAAGTTATGTTAAACATGTCGCAGTCAGTTTGATTCGCACGGCTTCGGTCTGGTTTTCTTCCTTGATTAGCTTTAATCAAACCCTCCGCATTACATGACCTTAATAAAGCTATTTTTCCTGACAAGCAAAGACTGTCTTAACAAGCAAAGCTCATCTGGCCTGAAACTAAAGCCAAGTCAAGATGGTGTTTTAGGTCCTCATTAAAGTCCACAGCGTGAAGCAAGAGGGGAAATGATGAAATGGTGCTCCACCAAACCATCTCTCCTTTACATTTAATTAGAGGAATTAGACGCAACCCAGTAGATGCCTTGGGAAAGCAATCACCACTGGGTTCGTAAAGAGCCCGGCGGTATGAAAGGGGGCAGCTAAGGCTTTAGCAAAGGGTAAATTAACACCAGGAGCCGGGTGGACTTTGGGATCAAGTCGGAGGGGAGGGAAATCATATGGTGTTAATATGAAAAGAGCTCCGAAGCCGCCCGGCTCCACTCCGCAGCTCACGTGGGCAGCGTACGGCAACCCTGAAACGCTTAGGAGGGAAAGTTTCCAGGCGACGGCGTGTTTATTCTCCCTTCACCCTTTTCCTTCGGTTGCTGCTGACTCACGCAGGTTGGGTGAAACACTGAGGAGGAGAAGGAAAAGCCCCGGCAGGGAGCGATGCCACGGGGCTTGGCAGTGCGGGAGGAAATCAGCCACATGCAGACAAAATGCGGTCAAGCAGCCGCCCCACACAGAGGATGTCCCTTACACTCATTAGCATTGTGTTTGGAGCAGAGCTTATCAGAAAACAGCCAACAGACATAATCTGTGGTTTACGCTTTCTTTCGTTCCCTGCTTTTTGGTTTGTTTTTTTTTTTACTCTCTTGTTTTCCTTTTCTCCCTCCTATTTTTTGGTTTCTTTCCTGAGGGTTTCCAAAAGGGATGTAATCCACTCTGGTTTTATTGCCGTTGCCTCTGGACGTGCTGCAGCTCCAGCCAGCAGTTATTCCAGCCTCTCCAGCCTCCCTGCGAAGGTCTGGGGCCTGACTGCTACTAAACTGTAAACCACAGAGCTGCCTTAACCCTTCGCCTTCTGCACGGCTCCCAAACCGTGCCTGCTGCACGGGGAATCGCTGGCTGAGAGCAGCGGGGCCTCGCTGCCAAGCTTGGGAAAGCTGCACAAAGCCTTGGCTCCGGCAGCCCAGCGGGACGCAGGGACCCTTCCCAAGCGTGGGCTCCCCAGGGCTTTCTTGCGGCTCCAGCAGAATGTGGGACCATGCTTTGATGGCTCTTCCCTGTACCGCTGAGGGCTGGGGATCTGCAGGTGAAGGGACATTCCCTGTGCTGACTCACAGTGGGCTCTGTGGATGCCCCACATGCCCCAAGTTTGCTAAATGCATCCGGAGTCCTCTCCTTGCCACTGGGTGGTCCATGGGTACAGCCCTGCATGAGGAAGGGGTCTGGAGGCTGCAGCCCTGTCCCTTCCCAGCCTCAGTGGTGTTGGGAAGGTCTCTGCAGCCCCCAGTGCCATCATCACAACTGTAGTGAACCTGAGATCTCCATGCGCCTACTACAGACATACCCAGCACCCTCTGCTTTCCTCATCTCCGCTTATGTCATCCTTTAACTCCACTTTTCCCTCTTGGGAACACAAACCTCTTGCTGCGATACTGTCAGAGGTGCCTTGGGTGTGCAGTTGTGTTTGCAAAGCATGTTCCTGGCCACGCACGTCCCCTCCTTTTCCTCCACATCTCCCCGACTGTGGGGATAAAGCAGGGACATCTGGGCCGATGGGACAGCACTGTCCTTCCCTGCCTCGGTCTCACCAAAAATCAATGCTTTGCACTCTTGTCCAAGAGGATATTTGCAAATAATCTCCTAAAAAGGCAATCCAAAAATGGCCCTGTTGTTACCCATATTTGTACACAGGCTCGGGAGCGGCGGGTTTCCTCCGGCTTGTCTACACTGGGACAATTGCAATGGATGTGAAATAACTTGAGAAGTGGATTACCTAAACTGCATTACATCCTCGTGTAGACACTCGTGTTGTTTAGAAATGAAACGGCCTTAATTCGGTTTGGTTGCATTTTTGCTTTAGCGGTTGAATAAAGACGCTTTAAAGTCTTGAGTGAGGAGTTTACACAGGGATTTAATGCAGTTTAATTAATCCACTTTATATTCACAATTCTAATTAATTAGGATGAGCTTTCCTTAAGTGTTCCCCTGTCGAGACAGTGGTGCAGCACTTCCAGCCACCTGGCATGATGACCTGACTCAGAAGAGCCACTGCAGTGGTGCATGACCAGTCCAGAGTGGGGTACATAAGAAAGTCATTTAAAAGTCCTCCTGCTCTGGCCACGGCCAGGAAGTCCTTCCCTGCAGTAAATTACCTCTGGAGAACCCAAGTTCCTGCTGTAATGAGCCACCATTCTCCCAAGTGCTTTAGGCTCTTGCATTGGCCATGAAACCATAAGCAGAAGCATCTGTCTCATGTGGAAGGGGTTTGGGAAGATGTGGCCCGAATCAGAGGATGGCACAAGAGCCTCCTTCAGCTCCGCTGACCACTCAAAGGGTTTCAGTTTCCAACCCGCCTCATGCGGTGGTTTTGCAGGACTGGCAAAGCCACAGGAATCTTTCTGTGTAGGAAGCACCTGTGGTGGGACTGGCCGGGGCTGCAGAGCTCCTGTTGTCTGTATTTATCACCAGGAGACGTGCCCGCTGGGCTCGCTGTGCACATCACCTCTCCTTGAGGTGCTGGCCTTGCCTCGGTTCACACCGTCAGCCCTCAGCTTCCCAAGCCCACTGCAAGGCTGGGTTTTGTGCAATGGTTTTCCTGAGGGGGATTGCACAGAAGTTTCTTTCCATGAACTGGAACATCCCTTTGCTCAGCTCTCCAAGACCCCTTCAGTCTCCTCCCAGCCCTCCAGCTCCTCCATGGGTTTGCTTTCCATGGGACCCCTTGGTGTGCAGGCCTTGGCATCCACCCATGTCCTGCCCAAGCTCCACAGCCCCATCCATCCCTGAGAAATCCTGCAGCAGCATAAGGGCTACCCACAGCTGTTTATTTCAGCCTGCTCCAGTGGAAGGTGTCCCTGCCCATGGCAGGGGTTGGAACTGGATGAGCTTTAAGGTCCCTTCCAGCCCAAACCAGTCTGGGATTCTGTGTTTTTTGGGGGCTATGATCTTCTATGTCCCTCTGTTACTGAGTAAAGAAGTGTTTAACGGAGACTTCAGCTCCCTGCTTGCAGCAGGTTGTAGAGAGTACGCGGTGTGTGAATGCTCAGAGCGTGTTATGGCTTATTCAGGGCTTAAAAAAATAACAAAATGGTGAAATGTGATCCCCATGTGCTACCGCCTGGTAGCTAATCAGTGAACTGTAGTTAAACACAGGGCTGTGCTCAGCTCCTAAGGTCTTGCTTGGAGAGGAGGGTTGTAGGCAGAACTAAGGGGCAATCAGTTGCAATTTGCCTTTATGAGGATAATAAGTCAAATATGGAGGGTTACTGATAAACCTATTTGCTCCCATAACGGCACATTGAAGTCATTCCCAAAGACTGGTGGAGAGTAAGGGCTGTTTACTGAGGCTGGGTACACAGGGATGGTCTCTGCTCCAAAGAGCTTGCACCCTGCATCAGCTGGTGAAGAGTTATGAATCCTGACTGGAGTGAGCCCATGGCAATACTAGCACCAGGATTTGAGGATCGCTTAAATCTATAAGGGAGATTTTGTCCCAAGAGGTTAGGGAATGGGAAAGATAAGGAGATGGAGTGGCACGAGGAGTGGAAGGGGTGCATGAGGAGTGAAGCAGCTTAGCAGACACCAATGAATGGTTTGGGCAGTTTTTAATTGTCGTGTTGCAGCAGGAGGAGGTGTGTGGGGCAGCCAGGGTGCAGGCAGTGCCCATGGCACCGGGGATCACTGCCTGCTGCTCATTCCCAGCACATGGCCCGGAGCATCCACACCTCCTCCTTGGCATTGGGCAGGGCTCAGCCTTGATTTGTAAACACCAAAGTGCTTTTTGTGATTGCTAGTCCAGTGCCAGAACCCAACGCGGGCTTGCTCAGAGCCTCCCGTGCTGCCACAGTCCAGAGCAGTGTCATTTACTGAAGAAGGCCTTTGCCACCAGCTGCAGGCTCAGAAGGGCCAGTTTTAATTAAAAGCTTCTCTTTTGCAGTGTGTGGGGTTTATCTGTGGCTAAAAGGAGGTGGGGAAGAGCATTCCTTGGCTTTTGCGCTTGGACGTTTCTAGGCTAAACAATGCAGGGGAAGTTTTCTGTTGCTAAATGCCTGGTAATCATGTGTTTATCCTAAATTTAGGGCTAGTCCATCTTCTCTGTTATGTGAGGGGACAGCGGAATTAAACTGGAACTGATGGCAAGCGTCCGGATAGAGACGGCCTTTCTAACAGCCATAAAAAGATTGGCTTTGATAGGGATTTTGTTATTTGACTGTGGAAGTCATTATAAGGGGAGATCTCCTATCATTGTAAAGTTAGCCACTAGATTAGCTATTCATATATTTTATTGGTAAAAAATATGACAGGGGATTATTGTGTGAGAGCTTTGTGGAAAAGAAAAGAGATAAAAGCAGTTTAACTGTCAGTACATTAAGGCTGTGGTTAGCTCTGCATAGTGTTACTGGATGGAAGGAGGCCGTGTCTCTGAGGGCTATTGTTTTTCTGTTTAGATAGGCATGGACTGCACTAGAGGTTGGTGATAGCGATGAACGCAGGTAGAGGAGAGGTTAAAAATGGAAAAGGGGTTGGTTTGGCCAAAGCATTGACATTGAGGGAAGCCAGCGTTGATGCAGCTTGTCCCTGCGTCCATGGATGCAGAGGATGCAAAGAAGGCTTCTGGCCACATGAATGCGGAAGGCGATGGCAATCACAGCTCTTGCGTACCCTTCCTTGCACGTGCCTCCCGGGCTGTTCTTTCACCTCCATTTTTCCCACTTGCCCATGTTTTTGGCTGCAGACATTCAGAAGTCCTGGACGAATGCTGCGGTAAACATACAAATTGGTTGCACAGGGAGCGTGCAGGGAGCACGCACGAGGCTCGCCACAGCAGCCCGCGCCCCGCATCCATCTGCACAGCACATGTGCTGGGGCCGAGGCACCGAGCTGGCTGCTGGGGTGGGAGATGGAGCCTGCTCCTCTGGAGCAGGTTGGAACGTGACCAGCGATTGTCACGTGAAGATCCTTGTGCGGAGGGATCCTGGATTGGTGCTGGGGAAGTCTCGAGGCTCCTCTGCTCCCGAGGTCTGCATTTGGTCGAGGGAGTTTGAGGGGCATGCTTGGGTCTATGCTCTTTAGCATGATGTTCCAGCCAGTGCCTCATAGAAGATACAGAGATGCTGTATTGAATAGATGCCTTCATCGCTGCCTATACCCAGAGAGAAGTCAATGCTGTCATTGTCACCAGTGATGCAGGATTATATTCTTTATTTATGGCTTCCTTTACATGAAACCAAACTGTTCAGCACCTAAGGCTAATACTGTGCCTTGTTTAGAGCCTGGCCTTACCATGTTGCCATCCATCCATGCCCCTCCTAAATGTAACTACAAAGTCCTGTTGTGTTTCATGGGTTGCCCTGCCTACGGTTTGCAGGTTTGGACACTTCAATGTCTTGATCAGTGCTGCTTTGCATGCCAGAGTGTTTTCATTAGCACAGCATTCATGCATGCGAGATTGTTGCTAACCGATATAATTAACCAGTATGTCAAAGGCTATTTGTTTATTGCATATGCAATGACTTTTCTGGAGTAAGAAACCCTTTCCGCTGACGCCGTGCGAATGAGAACATGCTAAACTGGAGAAATAGCCCTGAGCTGGAGGTGGAAGTTAGGAGAATGCTTGTACTTAAAAGAAGCAAAACCAATAGCACAGACTTGAGCAAGTTTGAGTAGATGAACAGTGTGTGAAGAAAGGAAGAGAAGGATGAGGAAAAAGGAGTTTGTCAGATAATTGTCCTCCCCAATGATTATTATATGAGAATATAATGTTATTCAGAAGCAGCACAGCACAGTTGTCTTCTGTACCAGGTGCTTGACTGTGAACTCTTTGGGTCTGCCGTGTATCACGTCACTTTGCCATCATTTTGGACATCTTTGCAGCTTTTAAGAGATCTTTTTCAGGAAATCTTTCTATTTATAAAAAATATTGCTGATTTGGTCCAATAAACATTGTTGGGGTGGAGCTCACAGCAGGACTCATCAGCTCCTCCACTGTGAAATGTGAACTGTAGCGTCCACGTGTTAAATATTCCAATGTGTAGCTTGTAATCAAAAGATGGGAAGTCCCTTTGTGAAGGTCTGAAGAAGTATTGAGGGTTGACAGTGGTTTGTGTCCAACAAATCTGCAGGCTGCTGCTGCAGAGAAACCCAAATAGATGCCATAGATCAGTAAATGTCAAAACCTCTCATCCCCTTGTGTTGCAGGTATCCCAGGTCTCACTCAGGCTCCCTCCTCTACACCTTCTTTCAAATAAGTTGCTGAACTCATGGCTTCAGCTCCCATAATGCCCAGTCCATTGCTCCCATCCCGCTCTGCCTCCCTCCGCTCAGTCCCACAGCTCAGCCCTTCCATAGCTACTCATGTGGGAGCACGAAACCATCAGCAGTACTTAACACCATCAAAAGTGACTTTCTTGCTTCCTCCTCTTCCTATTGCCGCTTCTTCTCCTTCCTCCAGTCACTGGAACCACTGCCAACTGATGGCCAAAACCTGGGCTCCATCTTCAACTTCTTGTTCTGCAAACGTGCAAACAATTTGTCCCTCCCATCTCTTTCTTGCCTTGCCCATCCCTCAACATATGATTGCTCTTTCTTGCTAGTCCCGGCTGCCGCAAAGCTGTACATTCCGTGGCCTGGATTTTCTCAATCTCTTCCATCTGATCACTCACGCTGATGCTTGATTTTATCCCTGGCCTTTGACCCTGGCTGTGCCATCCCTGGAAGCATCCCTGACTCCCAGCTGTGCTCTCTGTTAGCACTTGCACATCTGTTCACCCTTCTCCTTTGCTCTGCCACTTTTCTCTCCTCCAGCCTTCCTTTCCCCTTGATTCAGAAGCACCTCTGTGTCTTCCTCACACATCACCCTCCCTGACCTCATCTGGTCCTCTCCCTCCTCGGTGCATCCCTGTGACCCTCATCTCCCTTGTGTCCTTGGCCACAGGGGTTGTCCATGACGCTGAGCCTCATGAAGGAAAACTGCACGTGTTGTGTATCTGTGCATTCCTCCCCTTGTTAACTTCTCACCTGCTCCCTCTTAGCACTTTGTTGTTGTCTTTGGCTTATCTTGTGTGGTAATCTCTTCAGGGCACAGTGGTCTGCATGTTCCTAATTCATACCGTGCCTGGTGCAGTGCAGCCTTTCTGCTGTCGGGTACATGGGAACATTTCTAATGCAAACAACTAATAGCTAGGAAGGGAGTTAAAACATTAGAAAGGACTCCAAGCCCATGTCACATATTCTCTTGCAAGGAATGGGGAAAAAAATTGTTTATTCTGGCCCCAAATTTTAATCACCCAAGGGCTGTTACGATAAAAATAGTCAGTTCTGCCTTCTGTTTATGGTATACTTGGTTGAGTGCAAGCCAATTTTGAAGCTGAACATACTGTCTGCTATTTTTGCTTGATTTTAGATTCCACATTTTAAATAGTTTCTTTAACAAGAAGCATATTTTCACTGATACAAACTTAGCTTGAGGAGAAGCATCCTGAAGTTCCAGCCATATTGAAGATCAGTGAAATGTAGTAAACTCTGGTTTTAAGGGTTTTGTTTTCTCCAAGAGCTGAAATGAAGAGTGTGTTCTGGCAACAAATGCTGGCACGTTGTTCATTAAAAGCTCTCTTCCGAGCCTTGGTTCCCACACACATGTGCCCTCATTCTTCAGCGGAGCTTCCAGGCAAGGGCATTGGCAGTGCTCTAGTCTGATCTTCAGCCATACAATTTGTCTTAATTGTCTACTAGCATCTAGGCAAGACTTAGCTCACGGGTGGCCACAGCAAGGGGCCACATGCAAACCGATGAGCTTCTTAATGTGGCCTGCCCGGCAATCGGATGATTTAATTATCTGTGCCCGTCGTAGGCTGCCTGGCTGCTCCCCATCCCGCCTGCCCTCAGGCACGGCGGGCTTAACCACATGCAGCCATGGGGGCAGCTGCATTTGATCTTCCTCGCCAACGCTAGGGTCCAGCCCTGACAACAGCCTCTCTGTTCGGTGCTTTCTTTCCCCTTCTTTCTTTTTCCGCTTCGTTTGGCACCGTGCCCCCAGCATCATTTGTGCGTAGGGGAGGATGGGCGAGTTGGATGGCAAAAAACTTACAACATGGAGTTGGGTGTTGACAATCCCAATGATAAATTGATCCTCCGAGGATCTAAGATGATTTGCTGAAGCATCAATAATAGAAATCCTGTCATTATCCACTATTTACTTGGTCTTGCTGCGGGAAGACATCCTGTCTCACTATGCGTCTGCGTCGTGTGCCTTAAAAATAGCTCAACCCCCTTTAACTAGCATGGAGCGCTGGGCTTGGGCTGGGTCTAGGTGGGACATGGAAGGCAGAGGGGCCGCTGCCTGGGTCATTTCACTGCTGGAAAGCTGTTTGGACACTTGTGGCACGTTTGCCTGTAGCATCTCCTGCTCCTGCCGCATGTCAAGTGAGGGCAGGAGATGGTGTGAGAGAAGCTGTAGGATCCGGATGACCTCATGGCCGGGGCAGAGATCAGGGATGTCTGTGAGGATGACCTCTTGCCATCCTGATCTCTTTTTATCTGCCCAGGTTGAAATGCAGGTACTTGGCTATCTCACTCCTACCCGTGGAGTTGGCTTTACTACCTGTTAGCAAGGAAAGGAAAGTAGGTGACCCCCAGGCGGGACAGTGCTGGTGTGCACTGCACCAGGGGCTTTCCCCCATGTCATGCTGGGATCCCTCCTCTGCCTGTGCAAGATGAAGAAACAACTCTTTCTGGTCGTTGTTGTTGGTATGTTGAAGTGCCTGTCTTGCTTCTGTACAGGGAGATTGGTGTCTGCTTGAGTGCATGTAGAGTATTTGTACACTCCCCTTTAAAGTATGGTGTCAGACAGTGCTGTGTATCAATAATGCTCATCATGTGAGCATCTCAAAGGCTTTGCAGGACCTTGAATAATCCTCCCAACTTCTAGGCTCTACCACGGTCACAGTCTCACCCCCCTCCTGACTCTCCAAACATGTGAAATCAATATCACAGATGCCTTTGAGATGTTGGAGAAGGAGAGGTGACCAGGCTGGGTCTGAGAGCACCATGCACAGCCCTTGTTGGGCCAAGTGCACTCCCACATCTCCCTGTCAAGGTGGAATTTCACCTGGGGATTTTGTGGTGTTTTCCATCTGTATTAAGTGTAGGGGAGTCAAGTATTTTCAGGTGGTGCAAGTCTGTAATGCTGGGCCAAGAAAGGCTGTCCTTTGAGCAGTTAATGCATCTCAGACGTGCTGGTAGAATATAAAGTCTTCAACATTATTAATGCTTTAGCAGACACCTTAGGAAACATTCATGCTCCTCTCTGCATTTTGCTTTCATGCATGGTGATGCCTGGGGTGAAAGTGTTTTATAGAGTTACAAAAAGGGCATCAAAAGGCATGAGCAAGCTGCTCTAGTGGAAGGTGTCCCTGCCCGTGTCAGGGGATGAGCTTTAAGGTCCCTTCCAACCCAAACCATTCTATGATTCTATGGAAAGGGCTCACTTCTGCCAGGCACTGAGAATATTTCATTCTCTCACTGGTGTGGATGGAGTTCAGCTCCTGGATCCTGCTTGCTGGGTTGTTTTGATGGGTTTCACTTCCTGAAAACACTGATTGTTGGTGTTGGGTCATCACCAGGTTGGGAGATGCTCAACCAGTGCCCCTGCTGTGCACGGCTTTCTGCTTGGGTCCACCTCCATCATGGCTCCAGAAGTACTCCGCTGCATGGCCTGCGAGGCAGGAGCGAACCTGGGCTGGCGAGATGGGCTGGCAGGATGGCACGGCTGATTTTAGTTATTTTATATATAAATAACTTTCAGATAGTTTTCAAGTTTGGCAATAGCTGCCAGTGTAGCAATGTGACCTTGTTACTCGTACCCCATTCCTCTGAGTGTTTGCCTCACTCACTTGTTTTTCCGTCTCTTAAATTAGACTGCAAGTGGCCGGGGAAGGGGCCGGGTCCTACCGCAGCAATAACAAATAGTGATCAAACATGGGTTTGAGATCTGCCGAGTCCGGGTGGGAATGAAAGCCCCAGGTAT
>JAVHNF010018708.1:13105-25497 GCA_034783455.1 Micropsitta finschii | reverse complement strand
TACTAAAAGCCAGCAGAACTGCTGCATTCTTCTATAGCCTAAGACAGTGCTCTACAACAGGGCCCTACCTACAAAGAAAACCTCGAGCAGTAACACTTTCTTTAGCTTACAGGCCTAACTCCCTGAAACATGTAACACAGTATCAAGAATTAGGTCCCTAAATCCTTCAACACTTGAAAAATCTCCAGAAAATATCTTTTTGTTCCTCAAAAAGTCAAATATTGCTTTAAAATCCTGAACCACTGCAGAAGTACAATTAAACAAACACCAGAGCTTCCGACGGCCAAACAAAACTCCTAAATGCTACTAAATAAAGTGATGCAAAATTAGCATTTGCTTTGATATTTAACTCTTCAGTGACAACTCAAGTACCCTCTTCCCCTTTATGCACCTGTTAAAAACAGGCAAAGACAATTCTGTCATCAGAATTATGCTGTGTTTCTGTTACAGAATCTTTTAATGGTGATAAAAAGCAAGTGAGCACACAGCTTGCCATCCATACCAAAGATTCACAGCATATGGCTGGCACGTATAAGAATATTTCTTATTCTATTGCATATTTGACACCAAAACTATTGGTAAGCAAACATGAAAACTGACCTAGCTCTATGAAAAAAAACCCAACCCCACACCACACTAATTCAAAGTTAACGTGTTACCTAAATGATGTCATCCAAACATGATTTTGCACAGAAGAGGCCCCAGGCAGGAGATGCATCGTAGTTCTACCACACGTGGAAGCTAAGAGTGTGGTTTGAAGGCCATACTTCCAGTACATCAAGTGTTATTCCTGTGTGACTGAACAAGCCACAGGAGGCTGAGTCCCTCATTTTATGTGTATTTCTACAAAGATTCTATTTTTCCCAAATCAAAATTGTTAATAACAAAATTACAGAAAACAGAGCTGTGACAGGGTCAGAATAGATCATCTAATCTACCCCATGCCCAACCGCAGGATGAACATAACCCACTCCCGACAGAGGTCAATCACATCTATTGTCTTTAAAAACTATAATTACAAAACCAAAGCAGCTCTCCAAACAAGACCCAGGGTTCCACTGTAACAACTGGAATAAATATTCTGCTGCCCAATCTTAACTCCCCATCTTGTAACTTTAAACATTCTTTCCTGTCCTAGTCACAGCTAAACAGAGCATTTGCCCCTGCACCTATCCCGCTGGTAGCTACAGACCTGGTATATTTTCAGTTCCAATAGTCCCTTCTTCCTTCTCTGGACTGAAGAATAAAATCATTGCCATAGAAGCTGCTTAAGTTGCTTAAAACATGCATGGTCCTGATGCTGAAAATAACTTTTCCAACACGTAGCCCAGGTAATTCCCACAGATATCTTTGTCTTCATGCACTGAATGCGCAAAGCTGAAATTTAAACTTGCAACAGATCCCAATTTGTTCCCTGAGCCAACGTATACCTGCAGCCTGTGTTGCTGACATTATCCCCTTGGACCACAGGTAGGTGTGGTCACTGGCATAGGCACAGGAAACCAGTTTTCAGACCAGCGTGTACAGAAACTATGCGGGAAGGTTATGCAGGCGCACAAGACCATCTCTTATTCCCATTTGTCTCCCTACTGGATGTGCAAGGTGGCTCAGGTCTTCTCAGGTATGAAAGTCCTGGTCTTACCAATGACATTCATTCTCATGCAGCTGCTTATCCCCCTTCATGCCAAGAACATTAATTGCTTTTTCTTGGGGAAAAAAAACAGACCCATGGATTTGAGTTCCCTCCAACTGGTACCTGGCATTAAGCTTGCCAGCACTGCCCCAGGGAGAGTCATCCCCAGCTGCCAAATCTGGTAGGAAACAACAAAACCATTCAGGGAAAAAGCATGATAGCAACCTAGTCACCAAATCACTGTCTCCATAGCCATGCCTGGGTACTGCTATTTTGCTTTGTGTTCACAGAAGGGCAGTTGTGTCACAGTTTCAGATAAAAATTCGTAACTTAATCTAAATCAGTCTGGATTGATATACACATCCCAGGTGTGTTATGGGAAAAAGACTGAAATGTATGAGTAAATCATAGGGAAGTATAAGCTGCTATTAGGATATAAAAATTAAAAATCAATAATCAGAAATATTTCTAATGGGAAACAATCAATGCCATTCAGGAACTTTTGTAAAACCTCAATTCTTACCACTTACGTCAGAGAAAGAGGAGTTCAAACTAGAAAAGGTGCACAGAAACACCAGTAAGATGAGACAGAACAGAAAAGCCGTCTTACAAGGGCATCTTCTTTTATCTAAATGGCCACACTCTATAAATACACTAACAGGATGACACCACAGGAGGGAACTATTTAAAATACAAAGCTGTTACAAGTAACACTAGTTGAGGTATTATAAATGTTGAACAGGAACATGTCATCTTAACTGCTAAGGACATGTATCAAGTTTCTTCCCATTACATATTAAGAATAATTTGAAGCTGAATACTTACATCCACATTTCACAAGCTTGGATCTAACAGATCTTTAGGTAGCTTGACAGCTACTACAAACTTGTCAATGCTACGGCCACTACCTGTCCTGATGTTAAACATGGACAATCCCTTATCTCTACAGTCATGCCAGAAGAAGCTTTAAGGCAGCTAGTAAAACTTTCAAGTTTGGTTTTAAACACTATACCTGCATTTCTACCAAATGGCTTACAACACAAAATATAGCCATCTTACTGTCCTTTATACATAAACTCCCTCAACTTCCAGTTCACAGTCTTCACCTACAAGTCAGTGTAGCAATTCCACTGCATCAGATGAATTCACTTATTCCTACAGGCATTTATTAGAATTATAAAGGGGAGATGAACTAAAACAGCCTTTCACTGATTGTCAGCCTCCTCCTTTCCAGATTTCTTCAGCCAAGACAGCAGCTCTATTTTTTCCACTGTACTTTGGAGAACATGCATAAGGACAGATGATAATGCTCCTAAGGACTAGCTACTAAGATTTATTTTCCCAAATCCATGTTCCTATTCTTCTCTGACAACTTTAGCAAGAGCTTATAAAAGACATAAATGGAAATCAGTTTTAGGACTTGAGAGTTAACTAGAAACAAACCTAAGGCCAGCAATGCAGAAAGTAACTCATACCCCTTCCTCACCTGTGCTATTTCTTAAATCACATTTAGAAGCTACTCTATAAAAAAGAGAAGCATTTTATAACATGCTGAAAAAAAAAGTCTTCTCAGCCTTGTATAGTTAACCTAAATTATCCCCACTAAACACACCTCTTCTGCTAAGGTAGCTGTTGGATAGGTAGGTTTCAAACTAAAGCACTGTCTAACAAAGAACCCCAACCCACCACCACCACATAATGAGAAGTGATTATCTTATTCAAGCGTTGACATAAAACTACAACTCTGATTAGAAAAATAACAAATATTTGTTCAATTTCCTGTGGAACTCCAATTCAGACACATACAATCATTTCACATTTGTTTCTAGCTCCATTCATAAAGCGATCACGTTTTCCAAAACTCCTTTTAAAAGAAAATTTTAAGTTTTGGAATAACTACTCTCTCCCAAAACATTTTAACTGAAGCTAAAGATCTTTGACGAAAAAGCAGGCTTGTACTATAAATTCATCACCACCCATCAAGTTTTCCTCCTAAATTGAAAGACCATGCATATTCAACAACTACACTGAGGAATCTCCTCAACTTAAAAAGGCATCATTTGGAATTTTGTATATTAAGCTGATAGAAAACTAAGCCACTCTACTGATGCTTGTCTTCTCCAGACACAGGCTGCTTGCAACAGTTGCACAGCTTAATTACACAGATGCACTATCCTGGCACAGCACAGGCATGCTCTGACACCAGTTATTTGACAAGTCATTTAAACTGTCAGGCTAACACAGCCATGGTAGATGTGAATCCAATGCAAGAAGAGCAGCGCACGCTCAAGGTGTAGGCATTGTTGAGAGCACATAGGCACATAAAAGCATGGCGTTTTTTGCAGTTTACAGCTAAGGTAGCACTTAGCTTTGTCTCTCATGCCAGGGAGCATCCATACTGCCATAACCAAGGTTACCTATTATTATCAGATTTTACACCAAGCCCAACATTTTTTTCCACAGTAAATTGGTTTTAAACTGGGTTATAGCTAGCGTTAACTATTTCAGAATGAAAAGAAAATCACGGAAAAGTATGAATAGGATATTTTCAAACTAATGCAAAGCATGGCGGTGTAAAAAAATAAACCTGTTTTGAGACCTGCTAAGCCTGAAGTGATAACACACATTCGCTACAAAATTCAAAAAAGACTCCTTAAAGACAGATCAACTACAAAACAAAACTAAGACAAAACAAACTAAGAAACCCCTTTTATACCTATTACTCTAGCATTTCACCAGTGAACTCCTGAACAAACTGACTATGTACGCTTTAGTCCTATTCTTACTGTATAAGAGGTAAGAGTACAAAGCTTCCAGGTCCATTTAAAGAAAAGTTAACAATGTAAATATTGATTTCACCACTACTTGGCTCAGAACTACTTACATCCAGTTCTCTTGAGCTTCAGAAACTCAGTGAACTAGTGTAGACATCTAAATCACATTATATGGGTTCTGGACTTCAAAAAGCAGTCTCGCTCTAATAACAAAGTACAGCTTATTTAAGTAAATGAGTAACTGTTTCTGTTTGCAGGAGAGAATACAGAGAAGTGAAACAGGATTATTCTTTTTCCCAATTGCTTTTTCCACATTTTGAAATTTATTGTGTGTTTATCACTTTCAAAAAGCATTGACCAGTGGGGGGTTTGGGTAACTGTTAGAATGCCAAAGTAAAGCTGGTGTATTTGGAAGCTTAATTAGCACCTAACAGAGATGACTGTAAACTTGAACAGCCATGTATTTGACACTTTAGACTTCCAATAGTTCTGTGGACACAACAGAATAATTTGAAAAGGCAAAAAGAAACTGAATGCTTTGGAAAGACCAGACAGTATCATGGACATATGAAATTCAAATTAATAGATTTTAAGGGTTTGATGATTAAATCTTTATCCCCGTTTTCACATCTGTTTAAAATCTCGTTTCAGTCTAAGCTTAAGTTTTTACATGTCATGATTGCCTACATGGGCAATTATGGAAAAAATAGGATGAAAACTGCTTTGGGATGAACGCTGAGAGATTCTTCACCAGGCATTGCAAGGCTGAAACAGGACTGGGTTGGAGAGGAGACAGTAATTCAGCAATTCACATGGTCAGGTAAGGACCAAAACTAGAAGAAAAAAAAATAATAAATGTAAAGTCAGTTGCATGAAAATGCCCCAACACTGAGCAAAAGACATGCAAGAAAAGCTGCAGCACCAGTGGAGAGTGGGTCTGATTAGGTTTTGACAGCTGGGAGAAAACCGAAAACATTTCCCCACTGTGTAAGTGACATTATCCACAGTCTTCATTCAAATATATGGAACAAAATCTAATTAAGGGAGAAATTTGATAAACTTTACAGAAAGCCCTTTACAGAGCCAGGTTTGAAACCAAAGGGACAGATGATTGCTTCATCTCAAAATTAAGACTGAAATATACCAATAGCACTTTACAGCAAGCAGTTATCTTTAAGAATGTGTGAAAAAGGACAAATTACTTTTTAAAAGGGTGTCCTCAAAATCCGGCATACAGATAAAGTACTCTAACATCCTGAATTTTTTTTTCCCAAAGCTTTTTGAGAAACACACACAAATAATTCAGATTTAGTCAATTTTATTTACAGTTTGTTTTTTTACATTGCAGAGCATTACACAATTACATATTCTCATTTTCTGACCTGCAAACAGATACCTTAAACGGAAATATAAAAAAAAAAAATAATAAAAATGAAGTTAGATACATCCAAAAAATGCAACAATTACACATCTGACAATTCACAAAGTGTAATTTACTAGGACGTATCCTAAGAATTTAGGAACAACCAGTCAGGAGAAAATCTGACCAATTTCAGCAATCAATTATTTACACATTCAAAACAAAGCCTCTCTTAATCTAAACCTCCAGGCAAATGGCCTGAAAGATTTCTTCAGGAAGAAAGACCAGAAGTTATGATTCACACCTATGCAGCATTAACAGCCCTTGATCCCAAATACTGAGCGACTTCTCAGCTTTGTCTTAGAGCTACAGGCATCCCTCTCAGCTTTTCAGACCCTGAAGTGTTATATTTGTGCCCCCATGTGCATAGAAAGGTTGAGTGTTTAAGTGGTCACTACGATAAAACCCCATTTAATCTGGTCTTTAAGTTACACAAATTCCTCTTCCTTAAAAGTTTCAGCAAGCCTTCTAACGCCATTTAAACTGGCCAGTGTAGACTGGGGCATGCCTGCCTAAGATGTTTAAGCAGGCTTTGAACCAATTTGCACTGGCCAGACTAAACACATTAGAGACTACTTAAAATAATCTTTAAAGACCATTTAGACAAGGCTTACATTTCTACACTTCCCTGATGGGCCACCTAATTAAAACAAACAAAGAAAAAAAAGTCACAGCTACTACTTTCATCCCTCGTGTTAACCTTTTGCCACACAGCAACTAGTTATATACTGGGTAGAAACTACTAAAAAAATTCCCTGCAAATAAGCTGCCTTTCAGCTGAGGCTATGGCTCCTATGCATTGGGTGTTTGAGGAGGTTTTTCTTATTTAAAAAAAAATTATCACTTGAAAAATACTGAAGTTCTTACTTTCGGCTAATTTTGATTGCATGTTCAATTTGCTTAACTGTCAAGAAACTGCTACAACTTTAGTATAAAAAGAGCAGTGAACCGAGTGCAACTTCTGACTTGGCAAGTCCTTCATGGTACTTATCTAACTAGGCTATGAATTTTGTGGAGCCTCCAGATTTCTTGCCTACCTTACTTTCCATGCTCACGTTTCAAACTGTGTCAGCAGGGCCCGAACTTCGGGAGTCAGCTGCTTAGCAGCTTTAGCTGCCTCTGTGACAGCCTTGCGGTAAAGACCCTTTCTCTTCTTATTAAAGCGCAACTGGAAGCTTTCTAAAAAGGGGGATAGTTGTGCAAGAGCAAGAAAAGATGTTGTTGTGGAGCCAAACCATGAGATACGAGCCTCCTGTCGAACTAAAAGGCCATTATCTTTCCGGCTCACAGTTATGGTAAGAATACGGGCTGGCCACCAAGGGAAGCCATAAATCTTGGCCCAAACAATGTCCCCTACACATACAGTCCTGCCATCTGGTGTAACGCATTTAGAGACGTTTTTGGAAAAGACTTCTGTTTTCAAGGAATTACTGAGCTTTTTCTCTTCCTTTGAAGAAGAGGAGGAGGAAGAAGGTGCATGCATGCTGCCTGGAGGAAAATCAAAGCTTTCAGTAGAGCTACACTCAGAGTTGGTAGATTTCAAATCATCTGTGCTATCACTACTACAAACTGATGCACTGGAAGAGTCAGATTTCTTTTGATTAAGGGTCATGTAAACCGTTATATTGCTTTTGCTGCCTCTCTTGCCCAATGTCTGGTGTTCATCCTGATCAACAGTTACATGCACTTCACTTGTGTCCTGAACCTCACTGCTGGCCTCTTCAGGGCCTTCTGAGGGGCTCTGATTTTCTGAAGGGGCCTCACCTGCTGAGCGGGTGGAGGAGCAGCGAGACTGGGGCTTAGTTGCCATCTTGCCACTCCGTATTTTCTCAAGTCCTGTCTTGAGAGAAGAGTCATTTTCTTCATTCCGATACCTTTGTGGCTTTAAACGCAATCGGGGTGGGAGGGATCCTGAGCTGGTGTTCTGAAGACGCCGTGTGAAGTGGACCTTTGAATGTGCATTTTTGGAAGAGGAGGTTGCACTCTGCTTCTTTTGTGCCTTTTCTTTGGCCATTTTCAAGACTTCCCGAGCTTTCGCATGATCCATGTTTTTGCTCTGGAGAACTTTTTTTGTATTTAACTGCGCTTTTGAAGTATTTGCTTGTGCGGAAACTTTAACTACTCTGCTTCTGCTGTGGGCAATATTTGAAACCTTGACCACGGCATTCCTTTTCTGGCTTTCATTTTGGCTTTTTCCATCCACTTTATGGTCAGTCTTAAGTTTTTTATTCACAGTAGTCACACTCTCATTTCTTCGTTTTTTGTTATCCTCATATTTTGAAGAGTCACTTGCATTGCCACCTTTTTTAATCTCCTTTTTTTCTGCAACAACACTGTTTTTGCACTTGTCACACAAGACCTGCCGGGGTCGTAGTTTGATAGCATTCATGATAGAAGTGGGTTCCTCCCTATACATTTTACGCTTGGGCCGCTTAATTTTCCGGGGTGGAGGCTGAGGTATTGACTGGTTATACGTGTCCCTGATAAACAAAGGAGGAGGATATGGCGCTCCCTCATGAAAGAGAGGAGGCGGTTTAGAAGTCCATAGGCTTTTAGCTATGCTAGGTTCTGATGGCTGTGTGAGAGAAGAGTCATCAGGGACTGCAGCATTAGATTCACACTTCATCTGTGCCTCATCTTGGAATGGTTTACTTTGGAGCTGCATGGCTTCAGGTTTATCCTTGTATTCCCTTTTCGGAAATATGGTCACAGGGATTCCATGGGGTCCAAACCTTAAAGAGAAAAAAAAAAAAAAATAAAAAAATTAAAGGTTTTGAGGGATTTTTTGCTTCACTTATTAAAAAGCATTTGAAAACCTGTCCACATTATGTAGCCACGAAAGAAACAAGTCAAAGGAAAACTAAAGCTTCATATCCAGCCTTACAGTAAGCTTGAAAAAGCAGGACACCAAAACCAAGTCAGTAGAGAATATGAAATGCATCAACAAGATGCCCTGAAAATGTAATTAAAAAAACATCACCTAGAGACAGCAGCAAAAGAATTAACTTTGTACTTTTAGAAAATGCTCATAAGAATACAAAGTACACACTCATCCCATCAACTCCAAATCTACACAAGATTAATTTCCATACTAAAACAACCTATGTGAAGAAAGCATCTTCAGTAAGTTTTATAAAATTCTGCTATCTTTAGCAAGGCACAACAGGTCAAGTATGTTTCAGATTTAACTGAGGCACATATGGACTGCATCAATGCTTGCATTGAACAGGGGGTGCCCTCATTCTTCCTCCACAAAAGATTAGCACTTCACCACCTGATACGCTACAGCCACAAACTTGCTGGCCTATTAGTATGGGTTTCCTCCAGTGAAACTACCCTTTTTTTCAACAGAATAGAAACCATTCATCTCTGGTTTATGAACAAACATTATTTAAAGCCTTTGTCTTCTTTTCTCCAGACAGCTCTAGATCTCTGCTGCCCCATTTGACCCACACAGGACTTCTCACTCTGATCAGAATGAAAAACCCCAGCATGACCTGCACATTAACTCAGCTTTCCTACAAGAATAGCCTGCTGCCTAACAGATGACCAATATATTCTGCAAAGTGTTATGCTACAGGAAACATTTTATCTGTTTGCAAGGTGCCTTCTCTGGAGAGGATATCAAATGATAAATACATTCATTTTATAACAAGGTATCTTTTAATCCCAAACACAGGGTAGGAAGGATTATAAAAGCTTTAACCTTCCTTCTGTTCTACTACACAACCAGCTGAGGTACCAGCCTCTCACAGAGCTCTCACTAGGCTGCTCACTACTCTTGCGCTCTGTCTGATCCCAGCCCCATTACACACACTTGGGTTTAGCTTAGATTAGTTGGTATTTTAATAGTTTGACCTTACTGCAGTAACAACCTGATAGACAAGACTGAAATTCAAATGCCAAGTCATCCAATTTGATCACTAAACAAACACCATTATATTTATCCCACCCCATCTGACAGGAGAATGAAGTAATTGCCCAAGATTTGTCCACAGGTTAATGCTAGTTCATGTTGCACTGCAGCTCCTCAACTGCAACATCCTTTTAACTGACTGAAATTTATTTACAATCTATGGTTGCCTCTCAACTGAAGATAAATGTTGAACACTGGTTTATTTTCCATTCACACTCCAGTTAGAAATATGCAGTTTCTACAAGTGCTTACACATTGGCTTTGTATCTTCAAAACTGGTTTTGAAAAAAATGTCATCATATGTGTTAGATGATTTTTTTACACTGTCACCAACAAAAGCCATCACTTCTTTGTCCTTTTGCTTATCTGTTAAGTCTCTTTTTACACTTAAAAATTGCAACTGAAGCAAACAACCCATCCAAGATTAAATTATCTATCCAGCTTGCACTTCATTGTAAAAGAACAGAGAACTGTAGGCAACCTAAGCAAGAGTCAACCAAATAATTCTGGAAGGGAAGTTGAACATGTGACAGTTTACAGTTCAGTATCAACATGGGAACTGTTGTTATCCTATACCTAGGTACTATTACATTCATACCACTGAACTCTGGAGACAGAGGCAGATGCCCAGGTGGGCAGTTAGAGCTGTCCCATCCCTATCTGTAGGCTGCTGATGAGTGCTCTTTACCACAGAATATCCTACCATCCCATGAAAGTTCATTTCTGAGGTTTGGAACAACTCCAGTTGAATTCCACATGTCCCTCCAGAAATGAGCAGCCTAAACAAATGCAGTCTACTGAACTAGCAACGCTACAGTGAATTATAAACATTTCGCAGCTGATACAGGCTTTTCTTCAGCCTACAGTCTGGCACTGAACCACAAAGGACTAACTCATAAGCAAGTTTTAAGTTCTCTGAAGTCCCAGAAGTCTACCAAGTGTAAAGAAGTTGCTTTTCCACAAACGATTTTCCTTCTGCTAAGGATTTTGAGTAAGTTACTCAATTCCAAGTAGGGCTTTAAAAGAAACTATCAGCTGATCATTAAATTAGCAATATTATCAGTATTACTTGCACCAAGAACCTCAGCTTCTTTAACAGCAATAAGATCCAGATCCCATCTTTCACTACCTGATAAAGGTAACAGGATTTGGGGAAAAGTTAATTTACTGTAAGAGTTGAGAACAAGACAAAGCCAGATCTCTACTGTTCAAACTCCAATCCTAAAAACCTCAAAAGTAGAACAAGACAGGAGCGTGATATCAAATGGGCAAAACCCATGCAGAATACTTACAACTCTTTCCCTGTCTCAGGAACTGCATTTCCTAGCCCCTAACAATACACTTCCATAGTCCAATGCACAAGCACTCCTTCTAGAAAAGATTTATGCTGACTCCATGTTAGGAAATCAAGCACTGACCAGGGAAGAAGTGGAGGAAAAGGACTATAAGGAGGTTCTCCAGAAGGATCCCATTTCAGTACTTCATCTCTTTTTCTAGATTTTCTTTCTACTGCCTCATGAGCAACACCAATACAATTAGTACTTCAAATATACAAAAAAAGCCTAATGGAAAGCCCAGTATGAGTGATACCATGAAGGCACTTAAGATTAATACTGCACCTTAATCCTTTCCTTCAAGCATCTGCATTACACACAGGCCAAACAGCTGAAGTGGAATTTTTATCTAAGCAACAAACTTGCTTTAGCAAGATACAAAACCAATCCAGACAATCTTTGAAGCCAGAGTCTGGCTCACAAAAGGTACCGTTCTAAGACATGGACTAGAATCTCCCATCCCTCTCTACCTTAAAATTAAGGAATTGTAGAATTAGAGAACATTCACAGCTATTGCCTGATTATGTGAGAGCAAACAGAGACTATTCTTGTAATTGCTGTGCCAATACATAAAGACATGAGTAGTGAAGACAAAGTCCACCTGAAGTACAAGATACATTTGGCAAGCCAAGAGGCTGAGTATTACTTCCAGCAGCTGAGCATATGATGCCTTCTTTTTGGCCTCATCCAATAGTAGGCTGTGTTCATAAACATTCAGTTTTTAGATGATCTTTGTTTCCTCCTTGATGAGTGAAGATCTCCAGCTATGCAACTTGGACGAATGTGAATATGAAAATTGAGAAGAGAGAACAGCAGCAGAAAACCTTTGGAATAAAACAGGACAGAATGAAGATAAGGAACTATGTAAGAGAGTGAAGGCAAAACAAAGAATGGCCTATTTTTCTTAAAAGCAGTAGAATGAAGAATGTGACCTTAAACCTATTCAAGACAAGGCATGACACAACATCCAATTAGTTCAACAGCAGACACAAGTATTTATCGCACATACTAGAATTTCAAGCCCTACTTACATGCACCCAGTTGGTGGACCTTGAAGACAAGTGCTTTTCATATAGTCACAGTAATTTTTGTTACACCAACTACATGTTTCAACTAGTTAGGAGTGCCACATGTATGTACCTGTGAAATCTGGTCCATCTACAACAGAAACGAAGATGGACTAAAAGGCTACAATATGAAAAAAGGTTAAAAGAATCCAAGCAATGTAACTCAGTTGTATCATGCCATTTACTGATGCACACTGGTTAATGACTGACCAATGACTGGCAGTAGATCACCTCTCAAAAGAAACCAT
>JAVHNF010018701.1:10239-21677 GCA_034783455.1 Micropsitta finschii | reverse complement strand
GAGAGAAGCAGAGAGAGTGTGTAAATATGTGCACATAAGGCTTTAAATATTTCTCACTAGGTAGAACCTAACTGTACCTTAAAAATTTGGAACACATTCAAATATCTAGCTGTCTATCTGTCCAGATATGCTTTTATTAATGTTTAATGGAAAAAATCAAGGCCATAAACACCTGTATTTACCAAGTTTTGCAACAAAGAAATAATGTGATGTAACACAATTGCCACGGTTGAAGGGAATTCGGAAGAAAAAGAACGTAGTTCGAGATGAAAGCAATGGAGCATATAAAAAAATGAAGTATATCACACTTCTTATAGCAACATAAAACATGACACTGTGCTGAAAAAAAATGCCTGGATCAATGTTAGGTATCTGTGCCCGCAGAGCAGCAGGTTATTATACAGAAAGCTGCCAACAAAATATTTCTGCAACACTGTACTTTGCTGTGCATGGCAAAACCCCCAGAAGGTGTTATTTTTTCTCAAAGCTGTGATGAACTTGGCTTATGCTTGGGATCAGACTGGCTGTTCCTTATGGGGGTTTCTGAGTTGCATATTTGCAGATTCAAGGCCAAATTTCCAGAGGGGCTCATAGCCAGCTTTCCAAGTGCTCGGCTGCCAAGCTGTGAGCTAGGCCCAGGAATCAGGACAACTGAACGGGAACTGAGCTGTTACGAACATCACAGACTAATTAGCTGATTCCTCTCTTAGCAGCTCTGCCTGGGACAGAAGTTGAGACAGCTGAATGCAGTATTTCTGACATACTCAGGTACGATTTTTAGTACCTGTTTTCTGTACAGAGCTGGTGGGTGCAAGAAGGGGCCTCCTCCAAACTTTTGAAGAAAAGTGTTGGCCGCATCTTATTCGTGAGCAGAGTTTTAGATTGTTCTGCACCCTCCTCCCTGTGGGCAGCAAAAGGAGCAAAAGTCTGACACGCTGGTCCTGAAACGGGGCACTATGGAAACAACATGAATCCCGAAACAGGGCTCTGTGGAGAGGAATACAATACCCACATTTGTGTAACACGCCATGGTCTAACTTCCCACTTGCTGGGAAGCAGAGGAGAATGGCTGCACTAATGATTCTCTCCCTTCTAAAGCCTCTAGATTTTAAGCGCTTTGAGGAGATGGAAGGCAAGCATTAAATTTTGATTAAAGGGACACTGCCAGCTCACATTAAGCTTAGAATTTAGCGGCTTGCAACAGGCAGGTGTAGGTGGATTGGAGCTTGCATTTTGGGTGTAAATATTTCTTTGCCACAGGGTGAAGACACGCATCTTATCTTCAAGCCGAGAACAGAAGACGTCAAAACTTAACTTGATTAGAAACAGAATAACATGGTCCACTCTAGTTTTGCTGTTGAGGGAGAAAGAGTGCAGATGGGAGATGTCATGTAGCTTCCCAGATGTGTAACAGCTCACCAGTTAAGTTTGGTGTGTGAGAAGCTCATTTGTTTGCTTGTTGTTTAGTGTGTTTTTTAACAGTGATAAAAAGCCACACTAAAGTACTATTTTAAAGAAATGACTAGGGACTAGAGTGAAAGGAAAGGTTACTGCAGGTAAGCTGGTGCAGGGACTAAGCTGCACCTAGTAAATGCCTTTGCATCTGCTTTTCTTTATAGTGAATACATATAGAAGGTGAAGCCATCTTGTGTTTAATATATGGTCTGTTGCAGCTGATGAGGGAGTAGCTTATTAGTTTCAACAATCAGAGATACTTCCTGCAACTCACTTTGCTTCTAACAGGAGGCAGATCCAACCCAAATTTTCCAAGGAGAGAGCCTAAAAGACAGCACCTCACTGTAGCTTTAACACACACTAGCCCTCTAGAAAGAATATTACCCAGAACTTCTCATTCTAAGAGAAATGATGGCAATATCAATCCAGATTCTCACCTGATAAAAACCAGCTCCCTGAAAAGAGCTATGCTGATTTATAATAGCCAAAGCTCTAACCCACATCCTAAAAAGAATTAGCTGCAGCCACAGAAATCTACTGCAGTAAAGGTGTAGCTCAGTTTGGTCTTAGCTTAACCAAAAGCTGGGTTGCTGCTGCAGATTTATCTGTTGTCTTTGCAATATCTACTCAAACAAGCCTTTCAAGGGAACAAGTTAAAGAAATCACAGTGAAAGACAACAATGGCTGTGATTTTGTTCTTCACAGAGTATGAAAGAGTGAAGCAGACACCAGATAACCATCCCTGTGACTTCAGATGCACTTTGGGTGCAATGATAATGCCTCCTCCCAGAGTTCATCCATCAGGTGTGAGGTGCTCCCCAAAACTGTAGTGTTAAGTATATATGATATGTACAAGGACAGATGAAATAAGGCCATGCTACTGCACTAGAGATGGTATACTGGGTACAGAAGAGTGCTGGAACACAAATTGAAAACTACTTGTTAAACAAGGTTAATTTGTTCTCCTTCCACAGTGTAAAATGGCTTCAAACACTTCTAAACTAGGTCATTTGATTGCTGAAGATATACATGGTGCTAGGCAGCTGTCTTTAGCAACAAGTTTATTGGAGAGTTTGATTGCATCCCAAAAGCATGCTAGATATTTCTGACCATATCAAAGAAAACTCAACTATATTATCAAGGCACACTAATGAGGTGGTTTGTTTAATTGAAATACTTTAAGTTTCCATGTAGTACAGCATGAAAAAATCATTATTTTCATTAGATGAGCTACTCGTTAGCTGAAAATCTAAGTTACAAAATATCACAGTGTGAGATAATAAATACATTGTAAAATGCATTAAATCCAGGTTATTAAAAGGAATTTCTACTTAAAATACATAGCCGTGTAATTTGAGCATAATTCCTAGTATTAGGAATCAGGTTTGGTCCTTTGAAAAACATAGCCCAACCCAAAGGACCTTATTGTGCTCTCATTGCAATCACTGTCAAAACTCTGAGCTGTAATAGCCCAGAAAAATGACTTAATTATTCTGTGTCACCATTCTGTAGTAATGGGTCTTGCATATCACAGTTAGAAGTTCTGAGACTCACCTAAATGTCCCAAATTTTAGCCTTGAATTCATCACTGCTCCGTTTGATGCCATCATTAAAAGCAAGTCAGGACTTTATAGCACTTTATAGCTTGTATTTTTAGAGTCAAATGTTTACCTAAAAGTATAAAACTTGGAGAATTTGTGAGCTTTATGGAAGAGCAAACATCTTCATGGGGCATCTCCCATGTATTTGGTGAGAAGTAGTTTAAGGACCGTATTGAGTCCATAATAAATTTGGGTGAAAAGGGAAAAATGGCTGGAAAATACCTCTGGAACAGATCCAGTCCAACCTTTCTGCTCAAAGCAGAGTCAGCTGGAGCACTTTGCTCAGGACTGTGTTGAGTTACGCTTTGAGTATCTCCAAGGATGGCAGCTCTACAACCTCACTGAGCAACCTGTTCAAATGTTTGACCACCTTCATAGTAAGTAAGTTTTACCTTATGTTTTGAATTTCCTTTATTTCAGTAATTCCTGTATTTCTGCCTCTGTGTTCTTTACACCACATTGCTCAGTATTTATACAGATTGATAGAATTCCCCCTGAGCCTTCTTAAGGCTAAACAAGCTCAAGGTCCTAATCTGCATACCAAGAGTTGTTCCTGATCACTAGCAATTAAACTTTGATCTGAGATGAGGAGAAAATTCCATTTTGGTTACTGATTCAAGGATGAGCTTGGTCCATGTGAAAAAAAAAAAAAAGAAAAAAAGAAAAGGAAAAGAAAGAATAATATAAAACTCTGGTGCAACTATTGCTTTATGTAGTTTTACAACAGGACCAAGTTTTATCCTTATTCACTGCACACACACTTCCCACACACACTTCCCCTCCTCTTTTCTATCTTAGATTAATGAGGGCAATTTGTCCTCAATTCTCATATCAGTGGTTCGTTCCTAACTCATTGCTACACATACCTCATCTCACTCACACTTTCTCTCTCCTGCCTTGGTGAGGGATTAGTCCACCAGCACTTTGAAGGCATACTTACAGCATTACTCTGTCACTAATCTACCCAGCACAGGTCACCATGGCTGTGTAGAAACAGCCCCAGGTTTTAGCAGCCACATCTTAATTCCTGAGGAGGCCTGGGCACGCATTCAGGTTGCCTCCACATGTTGGCATCCAGTGATGTTGACACGTCTTCACAGCTATTGCTGTCCATGCCAGCTAAAGCCAAGTTGAACAACACTGAACAGTACCACCAAGAGCACATGGACATGGGAGGAGATACAGCAGGACTGATGAAAGATCCCTTTAGCCAGCAAGCCAGCCAGCAATTCAGGAAGAGTGCACAGATTACAGATGGTGCAATAATCTCACAACTGGCCAAATTTGGAGCTTAAGCAATACTTACATGTAGATGAGCCTATATTAAAGGCTGCCAATGTGACAGCAGAGAAGGCCAATACTGAAGCTTGCCCAGGGAATGGCAGACTGCCCCCATACAGCCACCTGCTGAGATGATTGATGCCAGAAATGCAGTAATCCTGGTAAGGCAGGTGCCTGGGGTATCAGGTCCTTAGTCAAAACCAAAACAGAAATGCAAGATAACAAGCCCAGGCCACCTTTTTACACCTTACAAGAACCCCTCTGCTGTCAGCTACAGACTGTGAACTCCAGAGGCTTGAGCGCCAGAGGAGCTGAACCCCATGCTCCTGCCTCTTTCCTCAGTTATGAAAACAGACATTTCTTCCTTCGCAGAGGTAAAATTGCACATCTCTGAGTTACCTCTTGCTTCCCTCATTTTGTGTGGGTTTTGTTAAACATATTTATAAGCCTTTCCTTTTTTTCTGCTTTTTTTTTGGTTCCTACTGGAGCCAGGAGGGATGTGGCTTGTAGATTAGTTAGCTCTCCTTAATAGGGCTTTTCTTATCCCATTTAAGTAGAATAAAGAAGCTTCATTTGTTAGCTTAAAAAAAAAAAATCAAGACTTTAATTCTTGATCATTGCTCCCAAGAGAACCCAGCTGGAGTTCTCTCATCATCACTGATCAAGTCTGAACTTTTTTTGTTTGCTATTCAATTTCGTTTGCTTTCATCATTTCAGAGCACTAACAGGCTTTCAGCCCTGCTGAAACAGAGGATGAGACTTTAGCTATATTGTAGTAAAGTCCCTATAACAATAGAAAACTGCTATATAACATTCAATCATGTGCTGTCCCTTCCATAAAACCTGAATTAAAATTAATCTGCCAACTATTGTAATAATAATAATAATAAATATTCCATGTGTCTCTTTCTCCTTTTATATTATTTATCTGTTGTAGAGAGACTGTCAGCTAATTTCTCTGATTTCAGGCCAGAGAGAAATTTTATCTCAGATCAGTATAAAACTCCTTCTGATTACTAAACTTCTGTAGATCACCATCTGGATCTACTGCAAAAATGAAAATCAGGGAATGAAACTTGCTTATGCTACAGATGAACTTGCTCTGATATTTTATAAATGGGGTTTTTTTCTTAAGAGATCCTAAGGATGAGTTCACAAAGAATATTAGCATAGAAAGTCTGGAAAGCAGTTTTCCAGTTAGGATACATCCATCAAGGCCCATTCTCTGATCGCTTGTGCTTATCATCTCCTAAAACAGGAGATGCCAGAGTGGGATTTTTATGAGTGAAATCTTTCCTGGATTTTCTCTGTGAGTGCTCCTTGAGAATGACTCCTACCCAGACTCTTAGCCCTTGGATAGGGAGAAAGCCGTTGTGATAAACTGATCAAATAAAAGCCACTGCTGGACCATTCCCAATAACAGTAATGCAAAGCCTATCTCCCAGCTACCGTTTTTGTCCTTCAGGGTATGAGGAAAAAAAAACAGTGTCCAGAGAGGGTCTGGGTAAGGCAGTGAGACCCTGAAGTAGTCTATCTGCTCAGCTTCTGCTGCTTTCCAGTTTAGTTTCTGTGCCCAGGGTACTCATCTGTACTTCTGCTTTTTCTCCTGTTTCATGGCTCACATGCCTGAAGGAAGTCATCAGCATCAGTTTTGGGAGCATTAAAGGTGTTCCCCTGGCAGAAACAATACAAAATACGTGTTCCTTCAAACACAGGTGGCAAAGAGAAGGCTTTCTGCCGAAGACTTGAGGGCAGGAGGTAGTCCTTTGCCAATGAGAAAACCAGCTCACTGCTCCTTCTAGTGAGAGGCTGCACATGGCTCCACCTTGGTCCATCTGATAACCACCCAAATGCCCCAGATTTTCAGTGCTCGAGGTCTGCAGGCAGCTTGTGGTTTCTCCTTGCAGGGCTGGACTGTGGGAAGAGAGTGCTCTGCACCTTGCCAGTGCATGGGAACAGCTGCAATTTGAAACACAGAAATACTGTTTTACCCCAAGCAGTTTCCAATTAATGTGCAGATGGAAACCACATAGATGGTCTGTGGGAGAGAATACTTGCTTGGCAAAGGATGGGTTATTGCTTTTACGGAATGCCATAAAAGCACTAGTAGTAGAATGCCTTGGCTTTTATGATTCCAGCTCTCTGTTCAGGGAGCTCTGATTTGTACCGGAGGACTGATGTTGCTGGAATATAAACCTGTGAACTGGGATGCAGAAGGTAATCAGGAAAACACAACTTCTGTAAAAATTATACCATTCTGTATACAAGGGAGGGAAAAGTAAATTTTGCAGGGGGGACCCTGTCACAGGTTAGCTGTTGGGGGCTGGAGAGAACTTAGAAATATCAGTGGGCACCAGCAAAATAGTGGATACATGAGGAAAAGACGAGAGAAGTGCACCTCCTCTCACTCTTGGAATCATCATACAAGAGTAGATGACATTTTCTTGACAATTCATTTTCAAATCCTCACAGCTCTATCCAGAACACGTCATTTTTCAGCTTTAAAGTCCACAATGAAGATGATGTTACAGTGGGACACTCCCTTCAAAAACTGTTACGTCCTGCAGTTTACCAGTGCGAACACCCTGCCATCCCTTACATAGCTGAAAGTGCTGCACACCTATGAATACGAAAATCTTCATTTTGAAAGAACTAGAGGACACTGGTTAATCCCAGTTTTAGGCACCTCAGATTTAAACATTTTAGACTTTATTTTTTTCTCAAATTTCCCTGTCTGTAAAACAAAACCAAATTCAATCTTTACTTGTCCATTGTGATTTTGAGATAATTACCAGTACATAATTACTTTGTAAACAATTACTTGTACAGCCTTCAGAGATCTTCAGATGATAAGGGATAGGAAAATACAGGACATTATAATCTTTTCTGGTTTATTTCTCTTACCATCATTATAACTCATTCTATTCCTCTGTTTTTCCCCAGATATTACCAAAAAAATGACAATAATGCCAAGCAATCACATCACCAGAAAGTTTTAAAGTCAAGAGGTAAATTTTCTTCTGAGTTCTTTTTTTGTTAGCTAAATGCATTGTTATTGTAGTTTCCAAGCATGAGTAGTACAGATAATTGCTCTTTTATCCACTGATATTAGAGCTCATTAGGTCAGGGTGAAAATAAAGAGCCTTTGCCATACTGTATGTGGAACACACTCTATGTGGAATCTACACAGTAGCTCCCACCTACTTTCATCATGTCCCAGGTAGATTTTTTTGGGTTATCACAGCAGGTCAGTTATTATTTGGGTTATTAATATAACCCTAAGCATATCCAGGAGATTGGATGGTTAATCCATGACTAATTTGCTTTGATGTATGCAAATAATGCACACATTAAATATGTCAAAAAGCACAGTGATAAGCTCTGCAATAATAAGCATTGCAAATGAAAATGCGTTCTGAACTGTGCATATAGGGTAAAAAAACTTATGATTTTCATGGGGATAAAACTCTAAACTGAATTTTACTGTGCTGTGAATAACCACATAGATTTCTTCTGCAGAGGGACCCATGCTCAATAGAGGGCAGTAGAGGATGAAAATGTAACTTATCTATTCGCTTTGTTGTGTTCAGATCAATTCTGTGAAATTCTTTTAACTGGCTTTAAAATTGACCCTTTTATCTTGAAAAAGGAGGAAGTAAGAGTGTTGGCCATCTGGGAGACACACTGCAAACACCCAGATGTTAGCATCCTTCTGTACCATTTACTTCATCAACACAACACCAAGTTGTGCTGGGTGGCTGGGAGAGAGAAAGCATGGGAAGAAGGGATGATTGTTTTTTTCTGGAAGGTGAAAGTCACTAGCCCCGTGCCTTCACAAGGGAAATATCCTGGCATTGCTTTGTGACTGCAGTTTATCAGCTCATGGAGGCCCTGGGAATCAGCACTCAATTTCCTCAGTGAAAACAAATGAAAAGGTAGAAACTTCCCCATGCAGGTGTCAGTATAATTATTCTGCCAGAAACAGCAGCAGACTCCAGCTTACAACTGGTAAACTCCACTGGCTTCAGCCTCAGCTGCAGAAGTCAAGTACCCCAGCTGGGTGCTGGGAAGAAATGACACTGCCCCTTGTGAGCAGGAGGCAGCTTCAGCAGTAGTAGCCCTTGGCCTTGGCAAGGTGACTGCTGCGCTCAGGGCAGGGAGAGTAGGGTATTGCAGTGGGACAGGAAGAGGAAGCCAAAGACTGACTGGGATGTCAAGGAGCTGGGGAACAGCCAAGGTGGAAGGTGGAAAAGGCCAAGGTGGAGCAAAAGTAGGACAAATCTTTAAGCTGTCTGAATGTACTGAAGTCTAGACCTAAATACCATGCTGGAGACCCTGCCTTTTGCTTGAATCTGCAAACACCTCTGTAGGGTGGCCTTGGCACAAGTTAGGTTCTCTGAGGCTTGCATGTATGTATGGTTGCTTTATGATGCATATCCCAAGAGCATAATTTCATTACAAGTGTTAAAAATAGTATGATCCTTTTCACAAGAGTCACTGGGCAAACCAATGATGAGATGTGAACACACTTGTAACATGTAATACAAGCCTTTTTGTGCCTGCCAAGCGTGGATATGTTTGGCATCTCTGTCCTTTTCTCCATCTTCCAGCTTGCTCCCACAGCTTCATTCTCTGCCTTGCCAGGGACCTTCCTATCACTGCTGTCTCAGATCTGCTGCTTCTCTTAGTTTTGCGACATGCAGCTCCAGTGCTGATGACCACATTGCACTCTCTGTATTATCACCATGCCTGATGTCAATGCCATGCCATGCCTGATCTATCATCCCTGACTGTGCTATCTTTGATTAGATCCCCAGCACTCGCAGTTAGCTATCATGAAAGACTGAGGTCTTTTTAATCAGCTATAGTAACTAAGGCTTACAACAGTTCAGGTAAGTCCTTACATGTTGTAGCTTTCTGCTTCTTCTTGTTCCCGTGCAGAAGAGCAGACACCACCTGAGTTAGCCTACAGTACTACATCAGTACAGGCTGTGTATTCAAGCTTGTCTTCCTCAGTATTGAATGAGAAATGCAGAAAGTCTGCCCCAGCTGACAACAAAAAGCAAGAGTCTGCTTAAAGAGGACAGGGAGGAAGAGTTGCGAATCTGGACAGGGGAATTCAAAGAATTTTGGATGTCAAAAGGAAGGTCTTTTTGGTCCAGAACATGTTACACAGAAGGCACAAATGTTGGATCTGAACTCAGTTTATAAAACAGATTAGGAAAGGTCCTTGGAAGATAGATAAGAAGAAGAGAAAAAGAGTTGCTTCAAAAGGACACAAGGAAGTGTCCTTCATTGGACACTGATTCAAAATGTCCTTATAGAAGAGTTTTCAGTGGAATCTGTCAGCAACATAAGGTGGGGTAGAATGAGAGTGAGTCCTCATTTCCCAAATCTCTCACAGCAGTCAGCACAGCTGGGAACCTTTCCATAAAAAACAAACAAGCAAATAAACAGAAAGGCAGAGCCACCAGTCATGGGGTTTTTGGATGGGTATTTGCCTGCATCAGCCAGAATTATTCTGGTTCTTCTTTTCCATAATGTCCTATATATGAAGCTTACTTGGGCTTCATTTAAAAAAAAAAATATCACAATCTTTCTCTAAATAGCTCACTCACTCTTCCCTAAATGCCAATATCTAGATGGCCAGAAGGTTCACTGGGGAGAGAAGCAAGACACTGCTGTCTCCTCACTCCTCGGTGACTGAGCTCCTCTGCCTTATAGCTACCCTGCTGCAACAGCTCTGTTCAAAGCTGAAAAACTCCCATCGGTGATGTGAGTACGCTTGGGTCCCAGCGATGAGAGCTGCCTTCTGCAGATGTATTAGTGCAGCCAGCTCAATAGCATATTTTCCCTGGAGGTGATAAGGCTGGTTGGGACAGTAAATAATGAGCTTTTCTGCCTTTGGCTATAGAAATTATATGAATTTTTAAGCAATGATGGTGATTGAAGCCATTTCTGTTTGCTTTCTTTTAGTTGTGTTGCAAAGTTTAGCTTCAAGAATTAAAATTCCCTCAGAGAAGGCTGACAGACAGGTGGAAAAATACAAAGATGCCAAGAGATCAGAGGTAAGTCAATGAGCATAAAAAGCTGGGGGAGAAGGTCTCGATAAAGGGGGTGACTTTCATAACAAAGGAATTACCTTTCTTGTTCAGTCCTTCCTTTATCTGATAACAGGCTATTCCCTGAGAAAGTTGGCTCCTGGGAAGTTAGTTTCAAGCAGAAATTGAACATGAAAGTTAATTTTTTGGCAGAAGTTACTTTCTCTTTTATTTATTTATTTTTGCAAATTCATCCTAATTTTTTCTTTTTTTTTTTTTTCTTTTTTTCTTAATTAACAGGACGCTGAAAGATACTGTGGAAAGAAGTTGTCTCTATTAAGACACAGATAGGATTTTATCTCAGAAGTTTACCACCTCCCCCATGGCCTGCTCAAGGCTGCCTGGTTATGCCTCCTCTGTTGACAGCAGTCCTGCTTCCAGGACCCCTGTCCTCTCTGGCAGAATGGCAGTAAGGGGTCCCCTGATGCCATGTTACAAAGTTGACTCTTGATCAACTTACTTGGCACAGCAATGAACCTGGAGGTACTTCAGGTTTTGCACACAATGCCTCTTACGTGTTAACTTTATGTCTTGCTTGTCAACTGAAATCAATATTGATAATAATAAACACATTAGCAATTAATTATAAATGAATTATCATTCCCTGGAAAATGCTTCTAAGGTAAAAATATGGAAGGATATTTTCTGAAAGTTCCCTGTTTGCCTCCTCTCTGAACCTTTCAATTTTATGGTGGTTTTAAAATCTTTACTAAAACATTCAGGTTTTTTCAGCTGCTCCTCCACTTTGCTCTTGACCCACCATTTGGCTGTGCCAGACGGCACCTTTACGCAGCTTGAATGTAATCTCACTGCTATATAGGTACAGTAAATAACAGACTCCTGCTGCAGTTGCAAACAGGGATGCAAATCAGACCATGCAATAACAGCAGCTGGTGCGCACTGAGGAGCCGGATACCACCGCACCAGATGAATGTGCGTTGAAAACCTCCTCAAGGTGGCAGTGAGGACCCAGAACAATTGGCCTAAGGTGTGATGATTC
>JAVHNF010018701.1:0-10205 GCA_034783455.1 Micropsitta finschii | reverse complement strand
CCATGAACCGTTTTCCCTGCTGGGAAGATTAGAATTGCTTGTGATTGCAGATTGGGGGTGTTTTACAAACCAATGCAAGAAACTGAATGAAACTCAAGGGAGAGGGAGACCAAAACATATCTCCTAAAAGAAGGACTTTCTGACTCATGGCAGAAAGTTAGGAGGTTGAACAAAGAAAGGAATGGGAGCTTTTGCTAAACAGAGTAGCTCTATAAGTAGCTCTATAAGTAGCTCTCTTTAAAATGTTGTTCCCCAAATTAGTGCAGCAGTGTACAGCTGCCACAAAGAAGACATAATTTCTTACTGTTGAAGTGGCATCAGGGTGAGTGGAGTGACCAATTAGAAAATGCAACTGCTTGTTTACCCAGCCAAAACCATTTCTCTTCAAAGTCTTCCTTCCTAAATTTACAATGATGTTAGCCTTGTCCCACACCTTCCTGTGAGCCAGGATCAGGTTAAGCCACCTCTCTGTAAAGTATTGTTCTAACCTGTTCTCAAGTGTTCTAGTGAAACATCCAGAGAAAACCTAATTTCCAAAGTATAGATTAAAATTTCTTTGCTGCATATTACATTGATTTATTTTTGTCCTTCTCACAGTGGCCATGGAGAACAAATGATAGCTGTCCTCTTTAAAGCAATTGTTTACATATTGGAAAACTCATGTGTTTTACCCCATAGTCTTTTTCCTCTAGACTAAACAAACTCAGTTTCTTCAACATTTCCTCATCACTCATGTTTTATAAACCTTTTATCATTCCTGTTGCTTTCTTCTGGACAGTCTCCAATTCATCTACATCCCCAATTCTGCTTTGGCCACAGCCGACAATCTGTCACCAAGAAATATGCCACACTTCTGACTGAGACGTTAGGGATCTGTTTCCAGATTCAGCATTTTTCCATGGTAAGTGTAAGCATTTTAGCTTCTGTTAGTACCACTAAATATACATAAAATAAGACGGAAAAACCAAACAAAGTCTCTCATTCTTGAAGGTGATATATCAGTTTTGCACTCCAGCAGCTGTTCTCTTTATAAAATGCTTACATGTGTTCCTTCACACTTTCTCCACCTAGCAGCATGGCTACTGAGGCAGCCAGGAGTCTTGCAGTTAGCAGCTCTTATAGAAGAGCCTCTTACAAGGCAGTGCAATGAAAGTCAGCATTCAAAGCATTTCAGATAATCAAAAGACTAACCAGGCCCCAAATAGAGGCAGAATCAAAGAGCCTGGTGTGGAAAAAAACCCAGTGACCCTGAAGGCGTGAGCAACCAACCCAAAGAGATTAGATGCCAACTGAGGGAAATGGGGGAGGAACTAATGGCATCAACAAACAAATTCAGAAGACTTCAAAAAGTGAATAACTGGGCTACCAAACTACATATGTTTTGTAAGTATTTGAGATAAGGAGAAATCTGTTTGGTAAGACTGCCTAGGCTTGGTTTAATTGCCCACATTGGAAGTCATTGTGTGTTTCCTCCTTGGTATCAGTTGCAGCTACCATCAAACACTTGTGTAGTTTTGAAAGGTTCCACACTCAAAGTCAAATCAGAAACAATCTCTTGGCTTGTGCACTCAAAAGCTCATCTAGCTTACTCATCTGTATCAGATTAATCTGTATGCATCACATCGATATCCTTAAGCCGTGATAATTGCTGTCGTGAAACTTGAAACTTTTGCTTGTAGGTTGTGTACTCAAAAGGTGTACTCAACTCAAGAGCAGTCTCATTTCCAAAGATTTCTGTTCCTTCTGTGGCCTGACTGAGACTGCACAAAATAGTCAGCAAAATACAGTCAGCAGCTCATCTCTGGTTAGAGCTCTTTATCAGGCAACTTCCTTGACTGCAACTTTGGACAAATTCAGGGATCCTTCCTGTCTCTTCGCTAAGCTAAGCAGCAGCTTTATCACCCATACATTGGCTCTAAGAATTTTAGGAGAGAAGCAGAAACTCCACGTTGTCTGCATCATGGAGTCTTTTTAAATGACAGAACGTGGAGCAACTCATCCTAAGGGTGAGACCAGCAAAAAAAGAATTTGGTGCAATTAATTTAGCAAGCTTTCAGCCTGATGTTTGTTTAACCAATGTGGATGAGAGCAAAATACCCCCACAGCCCCTTTTAAACACCTCAGCTAAGAAAATAAGCTTGAGTGTGCTAAAGAGCATGTTGATATCCCAAGGGACCAGAGAAAGTGCAACAACAGAGCGCCTTATACAGAAGGGGGAGTGTTAAGCATATTTAAACCAAACATTTCTTTCCCTTTCCTTTGGGATAAAACTATTTCCCATAGAAACTAAGGCTGTGCCCCTACATGTGTAGCCTGGGGAGGGATGCTTTGATGTGAAAGAGAATCCTGGTAAAGTACCGGATGCAGAAGCCAGTGTGGAAATAGGAGGGACTTCCAGAAGCAGGAAAGAGCATTGTCCCAGAGGGGCTTCTATCACCCCCCCCCAGGTCGTCACTCAGACTGTCTGGCTAGTTTCCTCCTGACAGTCACTTTGCTGTAAAGAAAGTCTTGTCTTAGACATCGGGCAAAAGTTTATAACTTTTCCCTTACTTTAGACAGCTGGCAAAGGGAAAATGTGAGATTTTATGGCACAATCGAGATATTAAAAAATAAAAGTGAAAATTTCATGAACTATAAACCTAACTCTGCTTTCAAGTGTGCCACAGAAAGCTTGGAGAAACCATAATTATTCCAGAAAAGCAGGACTGCCATAAATTGGTTTTAATTAAGGGAAAAGTGGAGAGTGATTTAGCTCTGTAGGTTTCTAGGAGGAATACAAAGAAATGAATGTGAGAATTACTACAAAGTTCTTACAAGTGTGTGCACTCATGTGCTGCTGGAGCTATATGGTAGAGCGAAGGGAACCTGCACACAAAGTGCAGATGATTTGCTTTAGGTTACTGGAAGGATAGTCTCAAAGGCATATGGTATAGGATTCTGTGTGTAAACCTGGTATTGCGAAACTGAGAGCCCATGGGGACCCTGTTCTAGACAAAAAATCTATGGTTCTTTTTCTATCCATTCCTTAAAAGAGCCAACATTATTCTCCCCTTTCTTTACCACTCGCTCAGATTTGTGCTGGTTGTGGCCCTGAACTCCAAGAGTGAGCTTAGGCAGAAAGCACTGCTACTGCCATTGAATGAAATAAAGAGTCGTCCTCCTGCATGCTCATGAGCAGATTCTGGTTGCATGCAGAGTCTGTTCAGCAGCAGCAAAAGACAGTATGAACCATCATAACTTGTTATTGTACTGTAAGTCCCTCCTCACGAGCTAAGTTTTCACCATTATCAAGTTTCTTGTGGGTACTGTTTATGAAACAGCTGATAGAGAACTGAAGTATTGTTTGATCAGAAGACCTTATCTAGACAAATAACCCTATGATGGTAGTGGGTGAGTTTTGTTTCTGTAAGTATTGCAGCATGAGGCTTATGGATAATAAACTACATCATCATTTATTTGTATGTTTGGGCTTGCAGTGACACATCAAGTGGGGCATTCTGCAACAGAGGTTGTCAGCACTCCCATTAGAAAGCTATGAAGGTTTAACACTGCATCCCAGAGTAAAATCTGACACTTTGTTTTGCACCCAGAACAATGTATTTGCTTAATCACTGAATTTGTTGGGTTGTTTCTTTGGTGACTGGGGAGGACTTCCCATAGGTGACCTCCAAGGTTAATGATTCAGGTATATTTATTACTAATTTAGAACTTAATGTCTAACTCACATAGATGAAGTACACTCCCTATCTTCAACATCTTCTTGCGCTGTCTGTCTACTAAATAGATTACTGCTCTGATGTTCTTACAGTTAAACAGAATATTAGCATATGGATCTCTAAGCACTGACATCTCTGGCTGAAGATACAGGGAGCTGGAGGAAGTCAGCTGCCCTGAAAATCAGCCACTGGATCAATGTCACAGCTAAACCTTCAACCTCACAGCTAAATCTTCAATATCACACCTAATATGATCAGGACATTTCCCTGGACATCCAGTTGGCAACTCAAAGTCCTTTCAAATAGAACCCACAGCTTCAGGAAGCTCCAAGCCCTCCTGCACAAGGACTGGTTTCCTCTCTCACTTTAATGGGAATAAGAGTATTTTGCTCTTGCACAGGGAGCCCTGAGGTGTATTTAATTAACGTTCATTATGAACTCTGAGAGGAGCTTGAGACATAAACATTATTATAGCTTCAAAGCCTACGGGATCACTTAGGTTTTATTCAGCTCTCTTATGCTGGCAAAGTTCTTACTAACCTCTAGAAAATCCAAGCAGATGGAACAAAGTTGTAAGAATTTGGCCCATGATGTACCTGTCTCTCACTCCTGAGCTGGACTTCACTCTAATTCATCTGACATTCTTCAGGCCTCATCTATTCATTGACTTGAGCAGCTACTCAGAGGTGTTGCTCCCACGGTAATGGTTCTCATAAAAACACGTGCTCACTATCAAACAGTCTGGCCCTATTAATAATAACTTTCAGGGGAACAGAGAAAGAGGAGACAAGAGGTAGATTCAGTTTAATAAGATTTTTCTTTCAACCAAGTTTTATGTTATTTTCTTTTATCTTTTTATCAAGGCAACTGTATTCTGTAAAGCCTCAGGGTACAATAAACAACAGAAGGTGATGCAATGGCTGCTCATTATTGCTTGATGGGTGAATCATCCTACTAGCTCTTATCTGCGTTAGCGGAACAGATCACTCGAGGGCTGCATTGAACATGGGCCACAAAATGTAGCACTGTTTTAATGTCATGATGTGACACGTCAGTCTCTTTATTTCTAAATGAGATTCCTTTCAATCGCACATAGATAAAATCATGAGGAAGGGTGCCTATGGGATGTATTAAAAATTACACCTGGCCCATATTTTTCTCAAAGCTCAGTTGGTACCGACTGGCCAAATCCTGCAGCCTGTGAGCAGCTGTTCATGCAAAACATTCCACTGATTCAGCAGGCCATCTCAAGCGACTGCTCCCTTTTCAGAATTAGTACTGAGGTTTTTCCTACCCCACCCTGCTGTTTTACACAAAATACCACATCCTACATAGTTTTTATGGTATACCAGAGTACTCTTTTTTTTTTCTTACTGGGTTTTATGAATATTGTATTACTGTGACCAAACTGAGGATGTAATGTTTCCACAAGCAATATCCGATCAGTAAAAAATTTCAATGTAAACATATTCCACCAAAAGCAAAATTCCCTCTTTTTTCTTTCTCATACATGATGCCTACATGAGGACCTCCATAATTAGGATTCTAAAACCTGACCTGCCTAGCAGAGGAGGCTGTTCTGTGGGCTTGTACCTGAGGTCCTCTAACCAAATTATACGTTTGCCGTACAAGGTCTAACTCTTGGTGTTAGCTATACAATGTAGCAGCTGTGATACGCTTTTGCTTTGGATGTTTAATTATACTGACCTATTGCCTTACATCTGGACTCCATGAAAACACTTCAATCCTCCAGGAAGCAGGCACAGAGGCAGCAAAGAAAACTTGTGACTTTAGGAAGTGCCTCTGCCGAGCTGCCTCTAGTCATATTCTGCAAACCAGATCTTGTTTACTCCACAGTGTTCTGTGGCATTTTCCCCCTTTGTTTCTTGCAAGTCTATGTGCGCCATTTCCAAACTCAAAGCTTTCAGCATCTAAACTAACAACCATTAGCTGTCCCCTGGGAGCAGGATGTGGTACTGCATGGCTATAACCAGACCACATGGTGCCTACAGCAGAAAGAGAGGCTTACACTTCATGCTGAGCTATCTGTGTAGAAGGAGAAATTAGGACAGTGAGGGCTGTAATAAAGTTATACTGCTGCTTGTAAACACGACCCTCTGTACTGTCCAGTATTCACATAAGGGTATCTTCCCTCTTTGCACAACGGAAGAGATACATAACGGCAAACAGGTCTAACAGCCTTCACTGGGTATGTCACCAATGAAGGAATTTAAGATGACAAACAGTTGCCTGAACAAAACCAGCCACGCAGCAGTAGGGCAAGACAGGCCACACTAAGGCTGTAGAAACTTAAGGCAGTAAAACAGCCCACAGGTGAAAGGGATGGGCAGAACTCCCCATGCAGCCATCCAAAGAAGGCTAGCAGTTGCAGAAAAACCCAGGATGGGTTTAGGAGTGGTTGCTTGGAGCTCTGTTGGTCACCCTTTCCCTTCCAGTGCATCACATGTCTCTAAAGGAGCAAGCAGCACAAAGTCCAAGCAGCAGCCTCAGTACCTACCTAAATATCAACATCCTTCACGAGTCTCACAGACGCATGAAGTTCATCTAACCCTCCTCCCCAGGTAGAAACACAATGAAGTAGTAAATAGAGAGGGATACAGTCATCATCTTCATCTGTATGGTTCATCATGAAACATATTTGGAGGTCAGAATGTGGCTCTTAGTGTACACCTACTACTAAGCTCCTTTCAGCTGCATGTTTTGAAGACCAATTTATCTCTTATGTTTTGATTTGTTGTGCAGTTGAGAAAGAAACAGTTCACAAATAAGTCCTTTCTCCCTTTTTCCATTAACATTTCTCATTCACTTTTGATTTAAAAGATTACAGTGATGGCAATGAATGCTCACACATTAGAAAAAAATGATGCCACCAAATTTTTATAAAAGAGACCAGAAAGAGACATTGTTATGATTTCTATTTAGTCACATTTTCTCCTGAAGGAGTGTTTCCAAGATGAAAGAAGTAACTGTTATTGTAAAATACTCTCCATTTTGAATCCAGAAAATACAGGAAGCCGAGCAGTCTCTTTGTTCATCCAGCTACTGCTGCTGCTGGAGACAAAGCAAGTCATGCATCTACATAGTCTTATGTTGATTTTGCTTTTCTTAGACAAAAGCTTTTGTAAGGGGTGGGGTCAGTCAACAAGAACGGAGGAAAAGGGATTTGCAGTTACAGCATACTGCCTTCTGCATGCCCTTGGTCAGCTTTCATCTATTTCATTGCTGTATACATTAGGCTATGGTGAAATCGGCCCAGAGAGAGAGAGAGAGAGAGAGAGAGAGAAGGAAATCTCAGAATAATGCCAGCTTCCTGGGAGAAACCTTGCCCATGGAGATATGGAGAAGCAAAGACCCCCTGACCCAATACCCCATCCAGCCTCTCCAACTGCAGCACATAGGGTGTTAATTAAACACAAGAGAGGTATTGATGGTTCCCCCCTAACCCTCCATTTTTAATGGCATTTCATATGGCAAATTGGAAAGCTGTTGACCTGCTCTGTGGTTGGGGGAAATATTTCTGAAAATGCAGCCAAAAGTTCTTTCCTTGTTAATTTTTAAGACTTCAAAGGTTAATCAAAACTTCAACCTATGATAAATTTCTATCAAGTCTAAGGAAGCACAAGTTTAAAATCTTCTGGAAGAAAATTTGAGAAAGATGGGCAGATTTGGTGACAATTTGAGAAAAAAGTGTGTAGACCTCACTTGCTCAGAGCAGTCGTATGCTAGAGGAGTATTTATTTTTCCAAATTTCAGCATTTTTTACATCTGCCTGAAAAAATAAAATAGAATGAATTGTACAAATTACATTGTATTTGCATTAAAGATAGTTTTAGAGCCTTCTACGAGAAAAGGATTTTGCCCTTCTGGATTTTGCTTTGTTGCACTTCAATTCAGGGTAATAATATCAAGCTAAGGAGACTAATTCTCATGGGCTATAACTTCAGTAGCTGGAAATCAGTATGGTTTAGCAGAATTCAGTTCTATAGACAAGTCCTTGACACCATGTGCTAGTTCTCTCTTTGTTGCCTACTTGAGCTGAAAGGTGGAGTGGCTATATATGTTGTGAAGTAGGCAAATAAATAATAATATATATATATATAAAGCAGGAATGAGGCAAGTTAATTAGATGACAAGAAAAGACAGGAAAGTCCCATGAAAACAGCAGCAAAGCTGTCCCTGCGCTCACTGACCTGAGTCCTGAGACATGTGTTAACAGCACACACCGCAGCCTGAGGCAGAAAAATGTGATGTGGTTGACAAAACTGTGGCATGACTAAAGACAGAGCATGTGAATTGTATTTATGTACTAGTCTCTGAAGTGGAGAGCATATTGTCAAGCAGCCCGAGGGAGCTGTATCATATGCGGCTCCGTGTGCAGCATAGTATAGCTGTATCCCATTAAGATGCTAGTAACAGAATATATTAAATATCCTCTTGGAGGCTAAGGATCCAATCCTTCTGCACTGAAATCAATACAGTTTTTGCAATTTATTTTTAATGGGTAGAGAACCAAAACCTTTCAGCTGTTACTCATCTGAAGGATTCACATTCATACACAGCAATCAGTAAGACTAGCAGAGAGCTCTGTGGCTTGCGCTCCCAAAAATGCCCTGCCATAGTCACATCAGAATGCCTAGGGATAGGCTTGCACTGGTATACAGGGACAGACCTGCTACTGCTCTGCCTGTACCCTATTCAAAAGCCAAGTGATCCATTCATTGAGACAAAGCTATTGAACATTCTTTCAGAGCAACTAGACCAGCCTAGGGCAGAGAAATTTGTCTTCTGATTGTAATATACACCTCGATGTATCCTAAAAGATATAGCATTTTACAGTCTTCTGTTACAAAAGCCGTCACCTGCTTCTTTCCTTCCTTTTATAACCTTTTTCTTTCTTTTTAATTTTTCTGTTCGGTTTTGGTTTTTAGCTTCATAGCTCACCTCCAGCTAAGTAACTTGTGTGTACGATTTCGTTTCCAGCTCTCTCCGGAAATATACAGAGCCAGAGAAATAATCAGCGCTTTAGTACACCGGTTTCCTGCACTGCTTCTTGGGGAGAACAGGCTGGGTCCTGTTTTGCCTTCCCCAGGGCAAAGAGAGAGGATTCTGCTGGTGGTGGAGCTAAATGAAGGTAAAACATCAAAAACCAAGAAACAGTCATCCACAGAGGGGTTCTGGGGTAAAAATACGGGGCAGTTCCCTAAAAAGCCAGCTGTTGGATTACACAGGAGTTCTCTTTAAGGGGCAAAAAACATTTAAGCTTTCCATTTGAAGTGAACTAGAAAATATAATTCAATGCATCCTGAAGCCCTGGTGGAACACTGAAAAGAAAAATAATCCCACAATGTGTGTATGTGTGGCGGACCAAATGCTGTAGGTGGGCAGTAGTGGACCTTTCACAGGTGGTGGTGTCCTGAAGCATAGCTCTGCTTCAAAAGAGAGGCTGGAGAAGGAGCTAGCTCTGTGTCCTGCAGAACCCAGACCTCAGTGTGCCCCCCTGGGAGACTGCTGCAGTGAAGAACACTGCTTCTGGACACAGGACAGCAAGTAGGGACTGTGCTGTTTTATTAATTATCCTATTGCATTCCTACATGAACATCTTCAGCCCTGTGCAGGTAAACCAGGATAAATCTGAAGTGCAGGCCACAGAGCAGATTTTAGGTGACTGCTTGTTAATCTCTTTCCCTTAGCCATCCATCATTCCATTCATCCAAATAATAGCCCATAAATGTGAGGTCACTTTGAGATTTTCATTGTACAGGCAGGCATCTTTATCTACTTGGAAAGAGGCAATCTGAGTTTAAATGAAGTGCTGCACAACAGTAGCAGGTTCAGCTTCTTACCAAGAAATCAGTTACTCCACAGTGGCTCTGGTATTTCTGGCTGCAGTCAGCTGTGTGAAGCAGAGAACTAAACCAAAACACCATACCTCCGAATGGTTTTTCTCTTGTCTGTATTGTAAGGACCATACAGCAGTTTTCTTAAGAACAACAGATTGCTCCATTTCTGGACACAGTGAGACACAGTGATAGTGAATATACCTCTTTCTTCCACAGTCTTTCTCCCACAGTTCATAGTCTTGAAGCTTCACTGCAAGGTCTCAGACAGGATCGTACCACTGCGACCTGGATGTCTTGGTCTTACCAACATCCTTACTTTCAGGATAGTTTCTGAGAAGTGGATAAATGTTGCCTGTAATTCAAGCAGATACAAAACCTGTAGCATGATATGGAGATCACAGAACAAAAACAGCACAGAAGGGTCTGAAGGTTCTGGGCTTTTGTCTGTGAAGCAGCAATGGGCAAACCCCAGAACTTAAAATCAGAAATGGCATCAATTTATCATGACAACTAAGAGATAAAAAACCACTCAGGCAAAGAGAATAGCTGACCTGAGAGTCTGCAGTATTATGGGAAGTCCTCCAAGAGTCCAAGTGACAACTCCAGGAAGGGATCATGTATAAACAAA
>JAVHNF010018692.1:23313-41755 GCA_034783455.1 Micropsitta finschii | reverse complement strand
AGTCCGTAATGATACAAACTTGTCAAACCTCAATTATTCTTCTAATGTGAAAATTACTGATCTGAGGAACAGACTTTGAAGACATTTTGTGTGTAAAATGTAATTGTTTTAACAATAATATCTGATTTTTTTCTTCTGAGAATGAGTATAAGGAAAAATGTATTTTATGTTACCTCTAAAGCAGTTTTTTTTGCTAGCAAGAAAGTATTAATTTTATCAAATGCTTGCCTGACAGAAAACAGTTCTGATTTTAGAAACAGGAAAAAAAATCCTAGCTCCAAAGGCAAAAAGTCAATGTGACTAAGCTAAATTATTGTTCAAATGGAGGCCTTAAAAGTATTTCATGGTTCTTAAAAGTATTTCATGGTTCAATGCTGTATTTTTAGTGTTCCTTTCAAAATGCTAATTGAATTCCCCTACTTTAGCTTTAAAAATGGAAAAATTAAGTTCTAAATTGAAATGTCATGCTAAGGGCACCATTTGTTGCATAATTAAATACTGTACAGCGGGAAACTGCAATAGTTTGGAAGTGAAAAGTATCATCAATTTATTATGTGACCTGATTGGAACTTAACAATTTTCAACCATGCTTTAATGATTTTTTTTTTGTCCGTAACAATCCCATTTATTAAACTTATTAAACTTTAATTAGCTTTAGTAAATGTTATTCTGAGTATGAAGCTGGCAGCGAAAGTTGAAATTTTTTAAAGATGCAAAGCTAGAACATGCTATCTATACGCTATCAATGTCAAGACATTTCCTTATCTTAAATTAACATGCACCAACTTTAAGAAAACGAGACAGTTCTACATGATAAACCATACAGAAGATTTCAGAGGAGAACCAGAAACTGTGTTCCTCTCAGAAAATTATAGTACACCTATTAAAACTGTAAACAAATTTTGAAGACAGCTTGTGTTAGTATCTACCAACTTAAATATACTCAGGCAGTTACCTGGCTGGTAATATTCAGCATTCCTGCAGCTTTGCACTCTTCACCTTCAAAGCTCTAAACAACACACTCTCACAGGCTACCAAGACATTACTGCTGATGACAATACCAGCTACCCACTTCCTGTTCTGACAAGCATTTCCCAGAAAATCCCTCATTTGCTGGTAAATCCACATTAACAAGACACTGCTGCAAGCACCATGCAAGTACTGACATAACTCCCTCTCAGTGCTGCCCAGCAAGGCAGCAGTAATGCCTTATCACTGCCTTCTGTTGCCAAGACCCTTGCATGCAGCTGAGCTCATAAGTCCTTTGTATACTGAATTAATCTTTTAACTTATTGCTATCATTTGATGACTATTTTACTTCCATTTTTTCCTAGCCAAGTATGTTAAAGTCAGGTTGTGGCCTTTCTCCCAAGTATATACACAAACTTCAGCTTTCCACATTTGGCTTCTTTCTAACATGTCACTGTCAGCCTCAGTATTTTTAGACTTTTGATTCACTTCCTCCATCTCTTCAAATGTCATGCTGGCTACCTCGAAGCTGGGTAGCTACATCTGCATTTCTTCCTCTCTCCTTGTAATTAAAAAGGATGACAAATGGAGATTTCTGTTTACTTTGTTTCCAGTTCTCCATTATGTGACTGATGCACACTATTCTATCTTGTGCTTGTTCTCATCCCACAGTTTTCTAAATTTTCTTCCCACTGTCCTATAAAATCCTGTTTGTTGCTAGAGTACCGCACAGGAATACTCACATGGACTCACATTAAGAAAAATGCTTGCAGGCTTTTAAATAATCAATCACAGAAATCAATGAATGAATACCCTAGATAGGATTCATGTGATTAAACTGCCATCTGTGTTGTCACTATATCCAAATCTAGTCACCCTGGATACTTTTCACTGTTAAAGGGGATCTAGTTCATATGTTTTCTGGAGTCTAAGGCATGATTCATTTCACCCTGAAGTAGACACGTGGAACAGTCAGAAAAATTACTGACTGAAAGTGTCAATTCCTCTCCTCTGAGCCTACAGAAGAAGTGCAGCTGAGCCACAGATTATAGATACTGAAGATGGAGGATATGCTGTCTATCCACATGCTAACAGCATCAGACAGCACTTGCTACAGCAGCTGAAGGGATTATGTAGGGAGTGAGACTGCACAGAGGGTTACAGAACAGCTGTACCAAAGGGAGGTTTAAATGATCATACACAGGACTTACACAATACCTGCATTCATTTTTACAGGTTCATCCACCTATTTTACATAATAAATACAGGAAATTAGTTACTATTCACCTCTAATTATTGTACCACAGTACCTTATAATGTGATCATTTAATATGTACATGTACTCAAATCTTGCTTAGCAGCAAATCTTATTCTTGTAAGGAACTGGATGATGCAATGCCTGTATTTGTTCCACAAAAGCCCACTTTGTATTATTTTTACTAAATAATACAATAGTAAGCATGCTGCTGCTGACTCTGCTGAAGGTGCAAGTGTTGCTATGAAATAATTGATTCTTTTATTTTCTTACAAAGAAGCACTCAATGTTCCCACATTTAGAGGAAATAAAATCCATAGCTGGTTCTTAGCATTTTTTCAAGCCCAGCTGAAACTCATGGGTAGAATACACCCAGAATTTAGTTGCAAAAGGTCTTCAACTCTCTCTTTAGTTTTAGAAGCAGCAGACAAAAGTTCTCTTCATACTTAAGCTTCACCATAAATAGCAACCTAAAGATAGCAGCCAAATATTTAGATACAAAGGGTAAACGGCAATTAGAAGGAACCAAATTTCCGGCTTCAAATGGTTAATTTAAAAGGTTCAAATTTAATAGCTGCTTTTATATCCTAAATCTCTTTTGCCTGATTTAAAAGACATTGGTTTTAACTCAACCTGTTCCTTGAAACCGGCAGCAATCTGCTTCTGCACAGTGACATGAAATGGCAGCAAGGATCATTCATGACAAAGAGTAATTGCTCTAACCAATGTGTTTGTAGGCTTACCAAATTTTGCGGCTAAACCAGAAACCAACAGAACAACATTTCATTAACTATTTTAAAAATATACTCATTATACACACAAACGCAAACACTGAAGCTGTTTCTGTAGTCACAGAGGAACAGTTTTCCCAAATGAAAAGCTCGTATCATAATCATATTTACAGAAACCTGCCAGGAAGCCCAGAAGACATATACCTTAAACCCCAGAAGAGGCGGTCGAGAGCAGCTTGTTACAAACTTGAGTAGTTTGCGTTTCTCCTCATCAGTGAAACTTTCTACAACTCTCCAGAATATTTTAATTACAGGATGGTCTGCTGTGTAGCCACCTATAATGAGATTTAAATTATTTACAGGTAGAATAGTTATACATAAGAAATAAATCCTCCAGAAAACTAGCATCGGTCTTGAAAAGCCTGGGAAAAATATTATAACCAGCAGGCTTACACTACTGACTTCCAGTATCTACAGATCTCTTTAATCACTGCATTTTGAGTTTCTCATTCATTGGTTACCTATGGCTACTATCTCCCTTAGCTTCTTAACTGCAGTCTTCTTCACTGAATCCTATTTGTTTATTATAAATTAATTTCATTTAGTTTAGCATTTACCTAGTAACCTTGGATAACTGACTTTTACCAAGAGTCTGCAAAATATGCAAAACTCGGGATGTTGTTTAATGAATCAGCTTACCTTGAGGTAAGGCCGGATATGAACTGATTATATAGTAGCAACTTCTTGATTACATTCATGATAAATGCATGGGGAAATGAAGGTACCTTGCATTTCTCACAAGGGAAAAATATGAGCTCTCTCTTCAGGCTGAGTTAGAAATTATAAGTATCTGAATGCAGTTGTAGAAACAACTATCCCAAAGTGATTTGCAGACTTATTTTCATAGGAAGCAGACACAACCATTGACTAACATCTGTTTAGAAAAGGAATTACATATCCTGTAATTATACAGCTATAGACTTGTGTTTAAGTGTCTGAATAAACACACTGCATGCCTATAGTTTTCAACATTTACAAAATTAGGTTGTAATTATAGTTCCACTCAATCTTCCAAGATTCAGGCCTGTCTAGAGAGTTTGGCCAAAGTTAACAAGAATGTCCCTGCAGTTTTTTTTTAAAAGCTAGGACAAGAAGCAAGTTTATTTACTCCCGAGTTATTATAATACATTTTTTTTATTTAAGTGAAAAATATGCTTACCTGAATAGTTTGTGAAAGATTTAAGGTCATCCAAACTAATAGGAACCTGGGCACCAGAAGTCAGAACCTAATAATGAAGGAAGTTAGTTACATTACGGACAAAAAAATTGCATTTATTTCTGTTTAAATCAATTGTTTTCTGCCATTTTAAGCGAAGTACCTGTATTTCCTGTTGATCAAACATTCGAAGCCATTCAAGATTCACAACATTGGCCAGTCCCTGACGGAAAGCGAGGCAATGCTGTCGAATTTGTTTGTTTAGCCTGTAGTCTGCCACCAGATGGATGTACGCAATTCGGTTTGCGCTGGTAACAGGAATATCTTTTCCACCTGGCTTCAGCTCAATCACCTATAAACGTAATGATTTTCATCATCTTAGTAGAACTTTAATTCTGTGTGCTGTAACCATAAAGTTGAACTGCAAAACATTCCAATAAGTGATGTATGTATCTGAAGTTCACTAGAATATACTCAAGAATATTTAGCTCAAAATAAGATGTAACATTATGACAGTTTTTAAAGGTACACGGTTTTCTGTTTACTCCTAAGACCACATTCTACAGCAACCAGTTTCTAGATCTAAACCTCCAGCTGCTAGTGCAGTTGACCACATGGCCTTGTGGTTTATCACCAGGAACTGGATTCGGCAAAGTCAGAGCTCTTTTAGAGGAAACAGTGTGCAATACTAAATTTCCCACTGCAAGTCAAACAGAAGCTGAGGTGAAAATCTTCCGCTTGGCAAGCTTACCCCTATCTTCACTGATGGTAGTCAGTGCCCTGGAAGAGAGAGTCTTCTGTATAAGCACAGAGCTCACAGAGAGCGCCAGTTGGATTCAGAAAGCTGTGCTTGACAGACTATGCTTGAGTGTTTGGTGATCATGAATTCTGCAGGATCACATTACAGTAAAGCAATGTCCAATTAGGATTCTGATACAAGCCTAATTTATAGAATTAGAAGCATTCACAATTCTTGCTGTTGAAAATCCAGGTTGCACGTGCTCAACGCCTTCAACAGAAGTAAAAAAAGCAAACAAACAAAACAAACCCTGAACCTTATTTTTCTACTGAGCTTAACTTGTTCTTCAAGTACACCAAGACACCTCAGTATGGAAGAATTCTTAACGAAAAGAAGAAAACCAAACTAAAGATACTGTAATTGCATGAAGACATAAACCAGGCTCAAGGGTGGTTGCTGTTAAAACACTAGAGACCTTTAGATATTCTGCTCTTTACTACTTTACATCTGATGAGTAGCAGCCCAAATGGAAGGGATTATTAGAGTACTAAGAGGAGGATTACGAACCTGAAAAGCTGCAATACTGTCATCTTCTGAACCCTTCCAAAAACAATTTGGTTTTTTACACTCTGGAGTCATCAAGTTTTTATTTATTTTTTTTTTTTTAAAACAACTGCACACTTCCATCTGTGGTAACGATCACATCTTTGGTGCACAGAGAATAAAATGTGAACAGCTGCTCTTGTAACATGTTACCTAACTATGTGAGCTGTTCTAGTACTATGCAAAATGGAAAGATAACAAACAAAAAATCACAGTGCTTTTGAGCATTCAGATTTTTAATTGATTCACAGCTTTTTAAGACCAAAGAAGAACATTACAATCTCTGAATATGACCTCCCAGTAACACAGGACAGAGGATTCTGTCTAGAGATTCCTAACTCGATAAATCCATGGATGAGCTAGAGCACATATTTTAGAGATAGGCAATCCTGGTGTAAAGACTCCATATGACAGAGTATTTACCAGTTTCCCTGATAAGCTAGAACAGCCTGAATTACAAAAGGTGTTAAAATATATTTTCCTTTCCACTTTAATCCTTCAGCTGCTTCTTGCTTTTCTTCCACCTACAGTAAAAAAATTCCTCAATACTCCACCATGTATATATGCAGTATATGTATGCATATATATGTATATTGTACATATATGTATATTGTATATATATATATGCAATATATATGTATATATATTTTCCAGCAACCTAACTGTCCCTTTCAGATTTTGTCAGTGTGAGATTAATTCTACCACCACTATGTCAAAGTATCAACACAGTCTGAAACAAAAGGAGTAATGCAGCAGGAATAATAAATATATTATGCCACAAATACTAAGAAGAGTGTAAAAGAAAAGGCAGAAAATAGTTAACACTTGGTAGCAGTAAATGTTGATGCCGTTCACTTTTTACTCATTCAGTGTTTTGATGGCGTTTCAAAGGAACTACTGCAGAATTCCCACTTAATTTTAAACGTCAGGAATGACTGTAAGAGTTCCTTTTCAAAAACAGGACAAACAACAATTTCTTACATCTTTACAGATTTAGCAGCTTAGATTTTTATTCATCCCTTTTCGCCACTAGATGGTGCAAGATAACAACTCAGGTTAGAACTGGCAGCACTATTAAAACTACCCAGGACTGCAGACTTGTGTCATCGCCTTGTTTTTATTTTGTAGATCCAAGTTAAAATGATTTTTTGTTTGCTTGTTTAACAGTTGGCTCATTATCGAAATCACATATTGTAAAAGCAGTGAAATCATGCATACTATTTAGGTAAGTATTCAGATTAGTCAGGCAAAGGGAAATATAAAACTGAAAAAGTCCTATTTTTAAAATCTGCAAGAAAAGGTGCTTTGCAGTTTTTAGTACCGTGGACAGAAGAATGACTTAGGCCTCTGACTGAAGGTTAGATACACTTGGGATGACAGTTGCATGCGCTTAGGGTTTTCTTGGCTATAAATCCTATTTTATATTTCTGCAGGTAAATAATAAATAAATAAATAAAATCAACTTACATTTACATTCTTAAGAAAACAATCACAGTTTGTAAAAAAAAAGAAACCAAACAAAACGAGTAACTACCTATTTTATGAATGGCTGCAGTTCAAATGAAGAGTTCAGACTACAATTTTGAGTTACTGTATTTTACTGTATTTACTATTGTGGACATTAGCATAATAATGAAATAAACACAACAAAAATCATGAAGACAGTTGATAACATATTTGTCAAGCAGAATTCAGGGGCGCTATCTTTTTGGCTTACTGGTAATAATCTGTCACACAAAATTGATCTGTAATGTTATTACAGGCAGAAAATTGCAAGTCTCTATTGATAGACAAATTTAATGCCAGCTCCTGCTCACGCAGATCTGGCAGTGGCAGCTGCTTCCCAAACTAATGTAGAAAAGGAATATTCAGAGGGTAAATTGGGAAATATTTCAGGAAAGAATAAGGTACATCTAGGCATTCTTTTTGTGTGTGTGAAGATAAAAGACATATCTCTTAATAGAATCACAGGCTTCCCAGTGCAATTTCAAAAAGCACTCTTAAAATAGTCAAGAACTCTTACAAACTTGTTTTTAGAAGACATGAAAATATTTTATCTTTTCTCCTGGACTGCGATCACTTTTTTTTCACATCACCCCTACAGCTTTTCCCCATTCTGAAAATAAGTTGATTTTTCTTTCTTTCCCTCTCATCTGTCTTCCAGATGTTCAGGAAGAAGTTCTAGGTAGGAGACTGCACCTGAACACCTAAGAACGCATTTGCCTTAAGTGTTATAAATCTGCCTGAGAAGGATCAGCTTCAACTTCAGTATTTTTCATCTGAGAAATCTCAAAAATCATTCATCTAATCCACTGTATCCTAGTAAAGATGATGCCAAGACAGAAACTTTCAGCATTAATTTTAAGGCTTCGAAATTTTCTCTCAGGAAAATTTAAAGGCAAAGAACTCTCCTTTAGTGTGTCAATATATTTTAACTAACAACAACGTCATACACATCTGTTTAAAAAGCCAAAGAAGGTGTCCAAACACCAACTTTCCCTACTGTATGGATTTCACAGAAACTGCTGTCATGGATGTTATAGTGCTTTCCTGTGAATCTGTGCTTTTAAACTTTATTTATGGAGTATTCTGATCATTTCAACTGTTCTGATCTATGTAATCTCAAGAATCAATGTTTGAGGCAACTCACTGTAGTACAGAATCTGCCACTTTTGAAGGAAGAATAAATGTTTGAATCTTCCTCTCTCCCCCTGGACAGCCATAAAACACCTTCCTCACTGGGAAGATCTAAAAAAGGAGGTATTGTCTCCTGTTCAGTAACTTTACACTTATAAGCATTTTAGAATAATTTTATCACCATCTAATCTACAAGATAAAAGAAAAACTAAAATTAGTATAAACAGCTACTTGAAGGCACCTGTAACTATGGGCTGCCATTCTTTGGAGGCTGTTTTACTGGCCACCATTTTCTGCAGCAGATCCAACTGTTGAAATCCAGGCTATCACTGCATTAGATAGTTCTTTATCAAAAGCTAAAGCTATTTCGTGCTGGAAGATAAGGTTGATGGCAGAGCTCCCCTAATTAGCAGGTCTAATGTGCAAATTATTAAGTACCTTTTTCAACTTCTGGTGAATGCACTTTGACAGTAGTTTAATGGGATCTAAAAGCACATTACAGGATTGGGATCAATACGCTGATAATAGAATTTCTACCTTCTACTATTGACAGAGGCAATAGAGCTACTTTTGAATGTGTCTTTCATAGCAGATAATGCTTTTGTGCCACAATTGCTGGATGGACACTGTCATGAGGATAGCTATTTACGATGATAGATTTATGATGCATTTATTGGGCACAATTTATTAGACTAAAGTGGTTGTTTAGCTGAAAACTAGAGATAATGTACATTCAACTTAAGGAGTGCAAATTAAGCTCTTTTCCCAAAGTGAATTAGCCTTACCTTGACACAACTAGTTAGTATGCAATGGTTACATGAGTCAAATACCAGATAAAATGTATTATCCATATGAGGTTTATTAAGGCAATGAAGTATAAAAAGTAACTTGTTGCATCAAAACACAGAAGACAATGCCAACCAATTAGTTCTGTTGAACTACACTAACATGCAGTCTCATTAAAAGATGGTTAATATTTCATGGGTCTTGTGCTCTCTCTCCAAGTATAAACACAGCAAAACAGCATCAGAATATTTAACTTCCATTTCATTTCCTTACTGATAATTATATTTAATCTTCTTTTTAAACTTATGCCGAACAATTAAAATCCAAAAGTCTTGATAATACAAGCCGAAGCCCTCAGAGAATTTTAACAAATTAGGCTTCTTGGCAAGAATGCACCTTTTTACAATGTTTTTGCTGCAGTAAGTAGAGCTGGCAACATCTCTAACCTGGATCTCTACATTACTTCTGAGTGATTTCTCTTTTCTATATCCTTCTACCCTACTTGTTGAGATAGGTTCTAACCTGTGTGGCTAATTTCTCAGGACATACAGTGTAGGTGTATGAAGTATGGAAACTAAAATTTCCCCAGAAAATATTAGCTACTTTTCATTTTTAGGTTAAGAGACTAAACTGGATTTGTATTAGCTGCGATCAACAAAACTATTACTTTAAGTGCACAATAAAGAGTCATCGGGTCATTATTATTTTAATCCATTATAATTTCTAACTCTGATTCCAAAGCAGGGCAGTACTTTTATCGCTTACGTATCATCTACCTTTTCCAATTATCTGAAGTCCATTCAGACAAACAATATAAAAGATTTTGTTAAGAAATTATCTCAAGCAAAAGAATTTTTCATGTATGATTGTTAGAAAATAATCACTATAGTTAACTATTTAAAAGACCAGACTTTTAAGTCATCATCAGAAGTTTTTTTTTCAAGTACACGATTAGTTATTGTTTACTTATATCTACTTTCGATACTTGAAACATTGAGCCAGAATCCCTATGATGCCACACAATACACAGCACCTTTAGCAGTTGTTTCCTATCACTTTTAAAGAATGACTTAGTGGGGGTAGCTAGCGATTCATCTGTCATATATTACAGGAAAAAAAAGAAAAAAAAAGAAAAAAAAAAGAGCTAAAGTCATTCTTACCTGTGCTTCCCCAAGGTCATTATTTACCACAGTGAAGTTCAGTCCAAGTTCTTCCACATCCCCTTCATAACTCTTGAGAAAAAGCAAATTTTTGTACATTTCTGGATCTAATGAAGCTAAATGATGAATGTCGACATCGGCACTTGTCCCCAGTAATTTTGAGAGGAAAAAACTAGCAAATGGCAGCTCCACCAGCATATTTTCATAAAGAGCCTGAAAAACAAAGCAATTAAAAGCACATTAGATTTTACTGTTGTAGATGTAGGAAAGCTGAAGGCTGTTGTCTATTTCTCAACCTTTTGGTAACTCCTTAATTCAGTGGCTGAATGTTATGTTATCTTCTGTTATGGCACTAGCCCATGTATTGCAAAAAATTAAACACATTCATCTGAAGTTTGAAATTTGGATATTCTTGTGAAATACCAAGTCCTAAATTTTACAAATTAATTATGTGGTGATTTAAAACGTAAGGTCACCACTTATCTGTCATTAATCTATTTGTCCTAAGTATGAGAGTAAACAGGAAGTGTCATCAATTGCACAGATTGGCAACAAAAGCCAAGTTTACTAAAGGACAATGCAAATGCATCAGAATGTCTTCCAAAAATATTTAGCATTTCTACATGCATTAGCAATATTTTTCCATTCATGACACATGTAAAATTGTCTGCCCTGATAAAATTAACTACTTACAACCAGTACATTGTAAACTAATCCAAATACATAATTTCTCTTACATGTTGCACAGATCTATCACTGCGTATTTTTGGTGAATTCTACTGCTTAATGGCATCAAACCACCCTAATTTTCTAAGCCAAGAGCTTACCGGTTATGACTGTACCATATGTCCAATCCTTCCTACACCTGGCACTGTTCTGCCCTTCAAAGGATTACTGAACAAAAAATGCGCCGGACCCAAATATGCATCACTCATGAAAAATGTATTTTTACTGTAAACTGAGAATTTCCTCAAGAATTTTCAAAAATGCATGAAACTCCAGCAATACTACTCTCAAGTATCTACTATATGACCACATTTCCATACAACGCAAAGCAACTTTGCGTATTTTTTCATAGAAGAACTTCTTGTTGTTTCTTTCTAATCAGTACTTATGGTAGCTCTCAAAAGGAGAGATGGAAACTTCAGAGCTCAAAAGAGAAAGTGTAATATAATTTAAAGAGAACCTACATGAATAAAGGAAAAACAAAAGACTGTTGCCTTTAAAAAAAAAATTTCTGAAACATGCTGGCCTTTGCATAGCCTTTCCCATTGTCCACTCTGTTTGCCATATCAGCATCTCTAACGACAACAACCAAATGTTTATACTATCATTAATATCACTGCTAGGCTGATCAGAAAAAACATCATCAACACAGCATTATTGTTTGTTCTCTTTTTACTCTTCAAGAGCAGTGCTTTGACATTACTTAATTCCCCCATAATATGCTGCATACTTAGAAAAGGAAGCACAATGAGGCAAAAAAAAGGGAAAAAAGATGAAAAAATGTAGCTGTAATCATTCAATGATATTCCAACAAAGACGTTAAGAAAAATATACACAATTCCTTAAACTTTTGAAAGAATGTTTCTGTGAGGTGAGTTAGACCTTGCAGAAAGAACTCAGAATAACGAGTTCAAAGCCAAAGGGTGCATTATATTTAGAGCTGTATGATTTATTCAAGGTGTAGAAGTCGAAATCCTCATTTGTATACTTGACTTTAAAAGCAAACTAAAGGGATAAATCATTAATTTGCAATGTATAAGGTCAGTGTTTGCTGTTCCTGCATTAGTAACAATAAAGCCATTGTAATTCCTTAAATATATCAAAGCTACCCGAATTTAAAATGGAATTCCATCTATGACTCATAAAATGTAAATGTAGAGGTGTAATTTTTTACACAAGGCAGGTTTAAGCCTTTAGAGCATTTAATATACAAGGACTAATAAATGATAGCACTAAAAACTATGATCACATCAGCTAAATGGATTATAAATTAAATTTCCATAATGTATGCAACTGAAATACAAAAGTAGACATAAATCAAGGTATTTTCTAAACACAGGTTAATTACACAAATTCAAAACCTGTCTATTTTTTATGTAAAATAATCCACTTAGCATTTTTCAAGCTGATCTTAAGTCTTAGCCACTTGCAACACTCGATCCTAGAAGCCTATCAATAATTCCTTGTCAGGAAAAAACAGCAATAGGTATATTGAAGAAACTTGTATGTTATTTTTCAAGTGTCTGTCTTTTATGAGTGTTTATTGCTAGAAATTGTGCCAAAATGATTTGAAATAAAAAGGATTAATTATAGTAGAAGCTTTTTAATATAAGTGAGTGCAGCTGCAATGCAATTAATGCAAATTGTGATGCTATCAGGAAAATAAATGTCAACAACATCACTGGCTACTTCTGTTTGCTGCCAAATAAGTTCAGTAATTTACTACATTAAGAATCAATAAAAAAATAATGCATTTCAAATGCATCACTATTAATCTTCAGGTAGTTCCAAAGAGAACATTTATAACTTCATCTAAAAACTATATAAAGCATTTTTAAATAAACTAAATTGTGCAACTTGAGAATAACTTTAATTACTCCTTCACTTAGCTAAGTGATTGCAATATTATGAAAGTCATTTTTGGAAACAAGACGAACAGGAGTCCTTTAATTAATTTCCAGGCCAAGCTATCCTAATAAAGTTTGATAAAAAATGCACTAAAACTCTGGTAAATAAAATCATGATAAACCTCGGGTTTGTTTCAAAGAAGTAAAAGACACCATTACAGCCCCAGCCCCGAACAGAGACGCAGAGAAATGCCGTGTACAAGTGAACATGCCTAAACAAACCAAAACGTTATTTTTCAGTTTCCATCCAACTTCCCTGTAACTCAGTCAGCATAAACTAATCAAACTACTTGTTCCTGCCAGAAGATGTGACTCCACCCGTTCCTGACAGAGTAATGAAACAAATTAGGTTGCTGATTCAACTCGGTTTGTTTGCAAGTAGAGTAGTCATATAGTATTGGTTACACACATCGGTTATGTTACAACATGCTGAATAAGGTTCAGAATTTTCAGATGATTTGGGTCATGTTTTGTCTGGGGTGTTGAGTTTTGGGTTTGGGCAGGGTGTGGTGAATGTTGCTGGCCACAGCATGCTTGAAGTTGAGGTTTCTTTCAAGTCAGAATCTGATTCAGCTCACAGCTACAGCTGTTAACTGGGTAGGAACAGAAACTCCATGTTTCACAAACCTTAGAGCAGCCAGTTCCCCAAGGAAGTGAACCATAATGAGTATTCTTCTTATTCCGCTGATCTAATGACCAAAAGGAAGAGTCATTCCTTCTTTCTTTTCTCTTATGATTTGTTTTGAGGAGCTGTTAAACTATCTGATTTTTTTAAACTTAGTTTTCTGTTCACTGAACTCTCTGAACCAGCCTTCCACAACATCAACGTAAAGGAGGCAGGAGCCCAGCACCGGTGACAGGCAAGGGAATTTACAGAGGTAACCAACTGTCAGATTAATTAGCTGCCATATGAAGCTGCACCATTAGAATACACTTATGTACGTACTTTAATATAATACAAGGTCATGCCCTCCCCACAGAAGCAACACTCTCTTTTCCTCCAGCAGCCAATGAGTAACAACAGTGAAGGAAGGAACTGGCTTGTTCCTGGAGGGAGGCGACTTCTTTCTGTTTGACTAAGTCTGAAGTTCCTGTTCATCACTGCTTCAAGAGATCAAAGTCAGCAAGTTTAACCAATACATATTTTAAAACTAACCTCAAATTTTAAGTACTCTTACCCTTTGGTGAGACTTTAACTCCCGTGGTCATCACCGATGGGCCCAATACCATTCTATGTGATGAATTCTTAGAGTTCGTGTTTCCAGATTTCCTATCTAACGAGACCCTTGACTTCACTGCCTCCTATCCTGCAGTCCCATAAACTGCAATTTATATAAAGCAAAAAATGCAGATAGGAAGTCATGAAAGGTGCAATTGGTGGTCAAACATGACATTAGATTTCTAATTTCTAACACTGGGTGGGAAGGGGAGGGCACAGGGTAACATACAACACAACAAACACCTTAATAGAGCCTATTATACCTCTGCCTCCTCAAAAGCTGGGAGTATTAGGATTTCACTTCCATGGAAACACAATCTGCAGATACAAGTTTGGAGCAAGAGACTAGTCTGAAACAGAGACACGGATATGTCTACATCAAGGGCATTCACACAAGCCACGAGCACTAATGCTCATAGGGTAATACATTCCCAGCAGCTAAAAGGTTAAGCCTGCTGAAAGGGCCAACCTGAATTTCCCAGCACCATTTCAAACGCATACAGGATGCTCTTTAGGCAAAATCACAACATCTCCAGATAACCATTAATGTAATTTAAAAGCTTCTGAAACAATTAAACAAAAAAAAGCAAACAAACAAACCTAGCTTTTGCAAATTACTTTGGCTACTCTTCACCCCAGTGTTTTCCAATTATCTCAAGATATTTGCTAGCCTTTTCCTTTTTTTAGGGTTTTTGGGGTTTGGTTTTTTTAAATAAATGGTTAAAAGAATTTTTTCCTGTTAAAAGGCCAAGAGAAATTACTTCACTATGGCAGAAGTAATATTCAGTAAAAAGAACTTTATGCACCTCCCTTCCCCTCTGTGTCTGAACGCCTGGAGAACACACCAGAATATTAAAAACAAGGAAAATAACAGAAGACCTACTGCAGTTAATAGTTTTTGACTTCACACACAAAGCACACAGTCTGGAGTCTATTGTTTCTCTTTTAAATAATATTAGCTAGTTGTGATTACAGTACAGTTCAACTGTAATTGATGGCAACATGGACTAGCTACAAAAGCCTCTACTCCATGACACAGACCACAACTCGGTCATCTAAAGAGAAAAATATGCTCATCTACTTAGATATACTGAATACATTCATTAAACACCTGTGATGTGGGGCATAAGGAATGGTTCAAGGCACGCAACTTTCAGAATATAAACTGGCAATTAGTAGCTTTAATACATTATAGAAAAAAGATCTCAGCTGGAAGGACAACTGTACACAGTACATAGTAAGAAAGGAAGACAACTTACAGTTCTCTGGAGAAAGGAGGGCTTTTTTCTTGTTTTCAAAAAAATGCAAGTAATATCTTACTGGGACTATACACGGTAACTATCACAAAATTATTTAAGCACTACATGGTCACACAAGGTATTGCTCAGGTATGACACCCACATTAGGAAACAGCTCTTCAGAAAGAGACTTTGTGCCACATTCTTAAAATGACAAAATTGAAGCCAGTCTAGTCACTGCAGACAAATTAGCTATATATAGGAGAGGTGACATAAGTATTACAATATGTTGGATAAAGTTCAAACTGTGTAAACAAATTCACAGATGAACCAACTAAACCTCCCTGACTATAAAGCGGCTTTTGTCCCTATACTTACCTTTTCAGGTCTACAATTAATTCTCTCATTTATTATTTTAACTAAAATTTCTCAAGAAAAATAATTAATCGGTCATTTCTCCTACTTTCCATTAATCATTTACAACCCAGAACTGTATTTTAAAACATAAATAATGCTAAAGTCATACCCTGAGAAAGACACACCGTACCGCCTGGGCTGAGGCAGTGAACAATTGGGCTTAAATTCAGTTATTTCCCTCATCAGCCCCCAAGACCATAACCCTTTCAATTTCAGTCATTTTAAACAGATACTATTAAATAATACTTAGCACTTACAGAGTGCAATAGATCTTCAAAGCTGTACAGAACCATTAATAAAAATGATAGAAAAATAGCAAAACCATTAGAACTTCCTTCTACCTTATTATTTATATCCTAGAAATATCTCATCACACTCACAAAGCTTTTGGGGCCAGCAAAGCCTTTTCTACCCTAATGAGAAAGATAAAGCTAAAAATATATTACATTAAAATTAACATATGCTTACATTTTTGAAGCATTTTTAAAGCTAGCGTTCAGTATAACGTAATTTCTTACAGATACACTTCATGTACTTTAAAGTGAGGAAAACCAAACTGATACTGTTTCTAATGCCAGTAAGGTAAAATAAACCTAGTTCTATCAAGTGTGTGTCACAATGCAGTGTACATCTGCTGCCTGGTAGCTTTAAGTTATGTTTCTCAGTTCTCAGAGCAATACAACAGCAGAGATCTAGGTGCATTTGTATCACCATAGTAATGGAAAATCTGATACATTACCTTCCCTATTCAACTGTAATAATTCATCCTGCACTTTTTGTTCAAATAATGGATACCTTTTCTGTCTTTTAAAAAAGCAGGAGTCCAAAATTCCACAGCTAGATGCTTGTAATTAAGGCTTCTGAGGGAGCCCTATTAACATCCCTTGTAGCAGTGCTAGTATCCTCAAATTTAGTCATTTCCCCACCTCCTAAAAAATAAAGCCTTTTGTAAGTTGGTTTTACTTCCGATTTCCCACCTACTGGGAATTGGGAGGTCAGTATGTACAAGTCCATCAAAGTTCCAGAGACGTGGGGTAGCAAGACTCAGATACAAAAGGCCCACCTGACAAATTTGCTGCAGTGTAAATACCCAAAATGGATTGCAGGTGCATGATAAGCATAAAGCAAACTCACAACTGACTCATGAACACATTACCATAACAATGTAGGAATTCATTTCCAAAGACTCCACTGAAATATATCAAGTATAATGACCTTGACTTAATTTTTATTTTAAAAATGTAAAGTCATGCTCACACTTTTACTCTAAGAACTTAGGACATATGTAATTTTATTACATGAATTTTTATTACCAAAATATAGTGCTTCGGAAATGTTAGTCCTTGCAGAAAACCACCATTTCATCAGCTTGGTACTTACTTTCTGTTTTAACAGGAACAGTTCAAACTTTCACCATGTGTAAGATATAAATGGCTGTCAACATCATTTGTGGGGGTTTTCAGGGATGGGAGAGAGAAGGACAAGAGCTACCTGTGGATGCACTGGATAACTGAAAGTTACCATTCACTACTGTAGTTCCAGTAAAGGCTTAATAGATTTTCTTGTCTCAAATTTAAACATAATTTTGTAAGAGCTGAAGATAAAAGATGGATCTGCTTCTAAGATAAATCTGTATTTTAACAGCAGTGAAATTAGTCATTTTTAAAGACCATTCAAGTAGAATAAAGAATTTCAGTAAATATTCCAAACCTAATTGATTGAAATGGATGTAGGTGTTCCCAACTGTGAAAAAGGATCAGGATACCATTACCACACACTCTGTTTATTTATTCCCTGTCTAGGAACCTGATTTAGAGGCAATAAAATGCAATCAGTACACAAACCAGAAGCAGGAATCATCTGCTAATGGAACATTTAATTGAGGAGTGACCACTGACATGAGGTAATTCTTTCCATGCAGAACTCCTTGCAGAGACCCCTATACACTTTATCACGGTAAACAATCACTAACATATGCATTAAAGAAAATTTAAATACATTATGACTCAATAAATATCACAATCCATCAATAAACACTTTTCTTTCCTAAAGATTTAGAGTTAAAATACCACATTTCAGTAGTCTTTTAGTGCTAGACATATATTTACAAGGTTGCTACTAACACAGCTATTTGTAATCAAAAGATAATTGGTTATGTTAAATGAACCAGTACACAAAGGAATTGTCAAGCTGAATAACCATGTCAGAAAATAGATCCAGATTAGTTTACATCTACATTCATAAATCATGAAAAAACTTCCATAAGGTATCAATTTTGCTCTTACAATTGTGTTTCTCTATTGTAAACATTGTAAGTGCATGCCACTTTACATGCTAAATTTCTGGTTTGATTCCATTTCCAGATGATTCAGGATTTTCTGAGACAAATGATCATCATATAACTTGCTTTTAAGCAAAATGCTGAGTTTATAAAATCATGTGCAGGGTTGCTGAAATTAATAAAATAAAAAGTTTATACAAATTACCTCCTCTTTGTGTCAGGATCACTAATTCCATACCTATCTTTCCAGATACTAGCAGTATGAATTGTGGCTGCAGTACTAATCAATTAAGAGTGCACTGATTTAAGCCAAACCAAACAGGGCACACAAATATGTTACCAGAAATATTTGCTTGAAGGTTTTGACTCTATATGTGCAGCTTATTAATGATTCCAGAGTATAGGATCTGATCCAGATCTTGCTGTAAAAAGACTCCCATTGATTAAATCTGTTTTAGATAAGGCCCAAGGATGATCGAGTACTACTGGAGTTTCTCTATAAGATGGATACCGTGGACACTGCTAATCTTAGGTTTACACCTTCCAGAGAGGAATCAT
>JAVHNF010018684.1:5001-20373 GCA_034783455.1 Micropsitta finschii | reverse complement strand
GCTTAACTTTTCCCTGTCACATCTGTCTGACATCATCTGAGGAGTCTGTGAGGTCTAAAACCTCTGTTTTGGACTGCAGCTGCAACAGACATATAGAGTCATCTCTGTTTCTGCATTGCTTTGGTTATGATGCACACCAGGTCTCCAAGGGTGGTCTGGACATTTGCATTGCTGTCCTGAAAAAGAAATTATTGTCATAAATAGTTTCACTGAAGACAAAAGGAGTGGTAGAGGTTCACTGGTGAAAAAAGGTTAGGAGGGATATTTTGAATCCTGACAGCTCTCAGCTAGATAGAAAACTGCCAGCTCCTTCTGGGCAAATCGAAAAAATCATCATAAAATGTTTCACATTAGAAGGGACCCTCAAAGGCACACAGTGTAACCCCCAGCTGAAAGGAAGCCTAACTTCAGTGTTAGATCAGGTTCTTCAAGACCTTGGTTGTTTGGAAAATTACTGGGGATGGAGGCTCACTATCCCTGAGCAATGTGCTCCTGTTTTTAGTTAACGTCTCTGTAAATTTTTTTCCCTTATATTTAGTTGGAACTTGGCTGTATTTTGTCCTTTCCTTGTGAATCTCTGAATAAGGAAGGACTAGATTGTCAGGCCCTTTTCTGCAGAGCTGGTCTGCAATAGACTTGCTCCCAGCCCGTACTGTCTCATGTGGTTGTTTGGTCCCAAGAGGAGGATGTTGCTTCTGTCTTTGCTGAGCATCATGTTACAATTGGCCAGTTCCTTCTTGTTCAGATCTCTCTGAATTGTAGTTTTGTCCTTCAGCACATTGAACTCTGATTTTCATATTCTGGTGCCATGCATCAAACAGATGAGGATGCACTCCTTGCTGTTTTTCAGGTCACTAATAAAGAAGTTTAAGGGTGTAACTTCCAGGATTGACCCTTAAAGAATACTACTCCTATCAGCTATCTGTTAATGTTCAATCCCTTAACCACTATTCTTTCATATCAGTGGTCCAAGAAGTTTTTCATACAACTTGTAATCCACATGTCCAGTCCACATATTCTCAGTTTGGCTGCAAAGAAGCTGTAAGAGACTAGCAAAGTCTTGCTAAAGTACAATAAAATAACATTCACTGCTCTCCCCTCATCCACTATACTGGTCATTTCATGACTTATGGCAGTAATGCTGGTTACATATAAATTGCCCTTGGTACATCTGATCCAGCTGTTCCCAGGTGTCCTGTCTTTTACTCACCTGGAAAAAAACTTTCAAAAAGACTTGCTCCATAATGTTCCCATGGACATTATGGACATTCTCATGAGGCTGAATGGTCTGTGGCTCCTTGGACTCAGACTTTCCATCTTTGAAAACAGACATAACATTTGCCTTTTTCAAGGCAATGGGGACATCTTCTGATTGCCACTATAGAAAGAGGTCTCTTGATGGCTGCTCCATCAGTCCCCCTGAATGCATCCCAATTGGTTGTCTTCTCTTGTCTAAGAGAAGTGATCTGGCTAAAAGTGCTGCTGCCACACTCGTTACAGTTTACCCTGACTCCACTGAACTTTCATAGCAGTTTCCAGGATCTGGTACAGAACTTTGAAAAATCTGTCACTGTAGGAGCAAAAACCATAGAATCATGGAATCATAGAACAGTTAGGGTTGGAAAAAAAATTAAGATCATATTGATCTTAAGACCATATTGATGTCATATACAAAAGGGCATTCAGTACTTTTTCCTCTCTTTTAATGCTTTGCCACAGAATAATGAAGGTTACTTTATAACATAGCACCCTAAATAGCTCTGGATCTGATTAATTGCTTGAATACTGTCTCACCTATTAATTTATCTCAGTTACCCATGGCTTTATATGTTTCAAATCAACAGGGATTATGTTTTAAATAACCTTTAAGGAAATGAGCAAGCAATGCAGCACTCAACTCAATGGTGTACATAAATGTCCCAGAAAAGAGTTTGTTCCTTATTAACCTAGCAAAATCAGGACAGGATTTCCATCTATGCAGGAGTTAGCTTTTCAAACCAGAAGAGGAGCAATGATTACCTGGCAGCATTTCATTATGAGGAACACAGTGATATCTAACATTACTCCAGTGACTTCAAGAAAGGACACAGAAACTCAACATCACAACAGCAAAGGTATCCCTTCTCCTTCTACCCCCAACATCCAACATTTTTGCTCTGTGCAGAGCCCTTCATGCAAAAGCAAACACAGAGGCTAGTCATGCAAATTTGGTGAAAGAAAAGGGACAAAGAAAAAAGACAATTCTTGACTGTGTACGCACAGGATAAGGAAAATTTTCCAAAGAAATGGAAAGGAAGGAGGGGTTGCAAGGGTCTGTCCCAGTCTTGTAGCCTTCACAGTGCCAACACAGGGTATGTGAAAGTGTTGCTCAGGTAATGAAAGAGTCTTGAAAGATCGATCAACTAATAATCAGCCATCACAGTTCCTTCCCCTTCCAAATAGCTTAGCTGTGGCTGTTTAAAAAAAATCAAATTCTAAGGAGGAAATAAGCCAGACTAATTACTATGCTTTTATTACATTATATGTACTGTTCCAAAATATTCTGCGATTTCTCTTGTTCTCCCATGATGTTTGTGCTGCACAGCTTTAGAAGAGAGTTGCAGACAAGCAGCTATTTTAATACAATAACGCATAAAAGAATTATGTCTTTTATAATAGTTACATGGGATCATAGTCACAAGTTCTGCTTTCTGGAAGGAAGAAAAAAATCAAATTAAAACAATTCCACAGGAATCATAGAATCATAGGACAGTTAGGGCTGGAAAGGACCTTAAGATCATCTAGTTCCAACCCCTTTGCCATGGGCAGGGAACATGACTGGTAAGGAATGACCTTTACTATAGGAAAGTGTAGTAAAGATCTTTACTACAGGAAAGAAGATGAAGGCAAGACAGTTTTTGAAGGTTGTGCAAAGTGCAAAGGAACAATTGGATGCCTCTGTCCATAGCAGCCAGACAAGAAGTAATGGTTTAATGTGCAGCAGTAATGATTGGAGTCTAGTACTAGGATGAACTTTCAATTGCTAAGGAGAGAGAACCACTGTAGCAGATAACCTGAGGGGCTGCTGCACTCTCCATCTCTGGGTGGCTTTAAGAGCAGAAATTAGAAAGGACTTGCTTTGCTGCCCTGCCCCATTGCAGACTGCTTTCTTTGTTACATCAGAGATGCCCTAACTACCTGAAAGGATAAATTTCTCCTTAGGAATATAGAAATGGAACTATTCAAAGTAAAACATGAAAAAAGACCCCCAGAAGGAGCATGTTCTGAGAGCATCAGTCAAGTGTTTGTATCAGGGATAGAAAAGCTAAATTCTTTGCCTAAACAATTGCCAGGTTTGAGGGGTTACTGCTTCAAGAGCCAGTATTTCTGAAAGCAGTGAAGGGGCACATCTGTCATAAGTGTGACTTCATCCACCACTTCTGTGGGCAGTAGTATAGGCCTTAAGGAAGAATCCCAAATAATTTTTGTTGACATTGTTAAAGATCAATCAGACACATTCAGCTTTCAAATTTTCAAAGCCTCTTTATACCCCATTTGCCCACAAATCCACGCTATTAGAAGGAGCATGAGAGGAAGAGCAGCCTGAATAAATGAGCGAATAGACAAAAATCTCAGGAGTGACAATTTAGGAATGTTCAGTGAGAAGTATGTTGGACTGCAAGACTCAAGATGGTCTGTTCTCTGTGCATGCATGCATGCATGAATACACATGAATGTGAGGCCCAAGATGTGCAGGGAAGGGCCTTCCTCTAACAATTTCTTTTTTGTTGTGTGTTAATATAATAGCTAAGACACTTGGATAGTGGCCTGTGAGTGATTCATCTTGTTTCTAATTATTGATAACTTCAAATATTTTGCTGCTATTTAACATAATATTTGCTAATAGTTAGTGCTCAGTTCTTGCTTTGTTTTCTGAGCATGGGCAACATTTTCCCAGAAACTCAGAACTGTTCACAAGGAGGTGGCGAGAATAAGAGGTACAGGATCAGCCCTAGATCTCAGGCTTAGTTTCCTTCATTCACAGTCTGCCCATTAACAGCAGCAGCTCTCCCTTTCTCTCACTCATTCTTTCCTCAGGCATTTTCAAGCTTAGTATGATAGATGGGAAGAGGCTGGGGCTAAGGAAGCCACAGGAGAGCACAGGGGCAGAGCTGGTTTGAGAAGTGGGAGGACAGAAAGACACGTGAGGGTCTGTTAGCATTGACATAGCAGTTGCAGAGGTGGATTCATCATGAAGAAAGAGGACTGATAGGTGATAGTTATCTAGTATGCACAAATCTGGGATGCTGGAAGAGCCTGAACACTAAACAAGGTGAAGTATTGGAATGAAAATTTTCAGCAGCAGAGAAAGAAAGAGCTATGTGCAGAAGGAACTATTCCAATTTTCCTTACTTATCTGAGAAACAAACTTGTGGAGTCCACTTCTGTTCCAGCATAAGAGCTCTGGCAGCCTTCAATACTTCAAAATTGTTTGGCAGCATGACTAATATTGACTTGCTTCTGCCTTTCACAAGCAAATACATGCTATTTTCCACTTATTACTCTCTCTTCATTGCTCTTCTAAAACCTGTTTTCAACTAAAAATGTGTCATTTTTTTCATAATGAAGAACACAAACATGTAAGTTATTTCAGCAAAAAGAAACCTGAATGAGTTGTAGTTCTGAGATACAGTGAATCTTGCCACATCAGATTTTTATGTGAATGTTCAGTTACAACAAGGTCACTGCAATGTGACAGAAACCTACCAACAAATAAATCTCACAAATAAACACAACCTGAGTTCCCATCCACACAGGCATAGATCCCTTATGAATAACAAAAACTAGGCAAGCATTTCAGGTGGAATCTGTTTTACCTAATTTAGACATTCCAATTAGTAGCTATGTAGTAATTTGTAAGTTATGCAAGTAGTTATGCCAGCAGTTCCATCCCTTGCAGTCATTAGAAAGAAACAACAAGTGAAAACACATGTAAAACACACTATACAAATGGCCCTTTAGAGGAGCTTGTTACTTCCAGAAAAAACAAGTTGACCAGAAAACTAAATGTTGTTGTCTCAAGCTATGAATCCCAGCCATAAAGGAGAAGACAAACACTGAGCAATGCACTCTAACTACAGAGATCTTCTGCCTATTTGTTTCATGCTTGAGACTGCTCTTCATCTTTGTATTTGTGAGAGATGACCTGCAAAGGGAAGGAGGTTTTAAAATCCTCCATGTTTCCGATCTTGGGGCATGTATGAGACTGCAGTGGAAAGGAAGATTATTGGAGACAATCAGAGATCTATTCTGGAGTTAGCAGCACTCACTGATAAAATTTTTGAGGTGAATGGCAAAATCGGCCCTTCCCCTTGCTTACAGCCTGAAGTTAGTAATAAATCTTTGTCAAGACATTAAAAAGAATCGTCCCCTGAAGATAATAAATTTGTGCCAGAAGACAAGAAATCTCACTTATAAAGCTACCTTTATTAGGTAGAGAGGGCAAAGAATAGCTGAAAGTCACAAAAGTTCTGGCCTGGACATTGCTCATACCAAGAGATGGCAGTCACCACTCCAGGGCAGCACCACGGTTAGGCTGAGCCCCATCAGAAACACGTAGGTGACTTTTCTCATGCATACGACTTCTGACACAGGAGACAAGTCACTTTCTAAACTAGCTCATTCCTCCTCATCTTCAAAAAGGTCTGGGCAAGATGATAAGCAAGATATCCTCTGAAGTCAGCCTCTAAAGTCCATGGGCTTACAGCTCCCTCCAGGCTGGTGAGGGCTGACATTTGGGAACAAATGCTTCCATACATCAGATAGCCTTAGAGGGTCAAAATATCCTTCAGACTGAGCCTTGAATAAGATTTTAACTATCTCACAGGGAGACACAGCCTGGTCTTTTCCACTGTAACTTAAATACTGGTAAGCACTGACAATTTTGTGCATTTGCCCTTCATGTGCAGAATCCACTGACAGCTAAGCTGCATCCCATCCCCAGAATTAACACACAAAAGAAACTACACTCAATCCCAGGGATGTCTTTAGAAATACTAAATAAAGTAATCTTCCAGTCATACAGCAGCTTCAGCAGTCGCTATTGGAGTATTCGCTTCCCTGAGGTTTGCAGTTTTCTCCTGCCTCTTCTCATTCCCAGCTTGCCTTGGCTATTATTTCCCTCTAAAGAAGGGTGACAAGCAGTAACAAGATTAGTGCTGTTTGATTAAAGTGCAACTATAGAGACAAAGGATCATTTCACCCCTCAGTGGGCTGTAATTTAGAAACAAAGCTAGTAGCACAGTTTGCATCAAAAAAGCGCAACAAAGAAAAAACAATGCTCAATGGACAGTGCTAACATATTCTTTTCATACACTCTATTGCTATTAAGCATATTAATTTATTATGAAATTACCATTTAAAAGCTGAGCTTTTACTCTGATCAAATTAAATTCAAATTAAATAAATTAGCCTAAGAAAAAGAAGCCACACCCATTAATACCCAAATTATTGGTGTGATTTTTACAGCATCTAAGACACAAAATTAGTAATCAAAGGATAAGAAAAATAATTTTTTTAAGCCTCGAATTAAATCCTTAATCTTTACACGCACATGACTTCATAAGAACAGATCTTGCTATTAAATTTTGAATTCGAATAAGTCTAGATGAGACCAGCAAGATGTTTATAATACCTGATTTAAAACTGATGTTTTAACTGGTATTTGGAATAGACAAAAAAATGTCTTAAAGTTTGAGATTAAGTTTTCATCAGAAGCTATAAGGCTTGATTGTTTTGCAGAAATCACATTTTCTCCTAATCTCTTGCTTCCAATTTTAATTTCCAATTAAAAATATTGACCATTTCCAGATTGTTGCTTACTTATTTTTTTAACAAAAAGTGAAAAGATCCACTGGTTCCACTACAAAACCAGCAGGAAAGGAAGTTCCCTGGTTGCTATAGGCAATGCCCACTTAGATCAGAAGACCCAAGAAAAACTGTCCACCATTGAAGAATACCAAACTGATGCAGTTCTACTCAACATACAAATTATACTGGTCGTTTAACACAACTTTGCCTCTGACACAGAAGCTCAGACAGCAAGACCAGATGGATGTAAACATAATGCAATTTCAGGACTATCAGGCAATTTCTCTCCAGCCAGGAAACCCAACACATATCCCACCTCAAGCTGTGCTTTTGAGATCCACGCAAAGAGAATTTAGCCTGGGGTGTATCTGCATCCAAAGGGCATGCAGACACCTGAAGCTCAGCTGTACAGGCTTGCTGAATCCCAGTGGGGTTTAGCTGTTTTAATGACTAAAATGGGGCTGTTGAATCTGTCTGTCATGTACAGTGAAATGACTACAGTACCACACAGATATGTTGAGTGCCACAATTACAAGCAAGCACTCACGTTACTTCTCAAGAATAGAGAACAGTCATAAGCAAAGATGACAGACCACAATTTTTATCTAATAATGCTAAATTGAAAGGACTTAAACATGTTTTTAAAGCTGAAATGACTACTTAAGAGTTCATAGTGAAAAAAATATTAATCCAATGTAGCTTTTTTTAGTATACTGCATTTATCTATTCATTTATGTATTTATTTACATGGGTCCACATAGCAAAGCTCGGAAAATTTTTAGGAACAGGTTAGAGAAATACTCATCATAAGGTATCTGCTGAGCTTGCACCAGTGGAGTCAGATGACTATTGGGTAATCCTTTCAATGCTACATCTATTTATGAATGTAGTTCAGAATTTGCCACATTGAAAGAAGTTCTTCTAGCTCTTATAAAAGACACAGTAAGATGACTATAATCAATAAGACTATATTAAAGCAGCTTAGGCCCAAATATTACAAGAGAATGAAACCAAGAAACATGGTCTATTAAAAAAAAAAAAAAAAGAAATAATGGGACTGACAGCACAGAGAGACACTTGAATGAATAAAATGATTTTGGTTTTTCTTCCAGTAAGAGTGGAATGATTGAGATGATATAAATTCCATAAATATGTCAGAAAGCAGGAGAGGAAAAAAATAAGAATAAATAAATCCGAAAGATTTTTTAGTAAGCTATTAAAACCTTCATAATTTAAATGTACATAGCTTGTCATACTACATTTCTTTTCAGTTGTGCTTTAGTTCACATACAATTTAATTTGTGGATGCATTCTTCCAAGAAGGACTCAGACTACCTTAGTGCATTTCCTTCTATCCCTGCCAGATCTTCTCAACCTCATCTCTGGTCTTCAGGTCAAAAACCCACATACATCAGTACTACTTCTGATCATGTCTGTAATACAAGTTTCAATTAGATGAATTATGAATTAACCTTTAGGCAGCTTTTCTTTGTTAAGGAATAAGAGCTTTGATTCTGGACATTAGATAACTGAACCCAAAATATCCATTTCTGATTTCTTTATAGATTTTTAGATGTTTGCATTCTTACTGGCAGAAAAACATGTACTCCTTCAAAATGACACAATAGCTATGTCTTTCAGCAGGGACACAATATGTCTGGCTAATCTTCTCGATGCCAAAATGGTTCAGAATCACAAGTCTTAGGTCATGATTTTTAGAATATTAGTTAGAGCTTCTTGATGAACAACTTGAAAGCTGATACAGTATCCACTAATCTGGTGACAAACAAAATCAGTCTTTATGTTTAGATACAGCTAAAAATGATGCATCCCCTGTATGATACTTTCAATGTCATGCAATTGTTGAGCACAATTTGCAACATAAAAACACCTCTACATTGTCATTTAATCCTCCTGTATGTGTCAAATTAGAAGTAGCATGCTTTAAAACAGTTCCCTGATAACCAGATCACAAGGAATTAATGAAAGAGTCTGATTGCTCCTTTTGATCAAGATCAGAATAAAACACCTTACCTGTAAGTTTAGATAAGAAAACTGGGACCAGAATGAGCAACTGACAGCCATTAATAAAATAGTAAATAGGCTAACCAAGCTGACAGAAAATGATTATGAGGAAGGCAAAGTGGAACCATGTCTCAGAGACAGTTCTTCACACAAACAATAGCTAATTTGATCAAGACCCCCTGGGATGCTCTCTGCCATTTGTCAGGCCAATTATCCTTACAACACCCTAACCATTACTTCATTCCTCTTCTTGTCAGAACACTGAATACTTGTGTAAGCCTCGTATTTTTCAGATCTTGTGAGATGATTATTAGTCACCGGAATCCTTTGTAGCCTGTATAAACTCTGTATGCAACAAAGCTTCAGCAGTCCTGGTAACACCAGGAACTGGAGTCTACCTGCTGCTATACAATATATGCTCACCTTTTTCCTTACAGTCAGAACTATCTTCATTTTGTACCATAGCTCCTTCAATGAATTTGGATGACAAACCCTAGCAAATGATGGATGTGATTTAATATTACATTGATTGCTTCATTTGAAAGGATACTGAATTGGCTTCTCACCTGGTGCAAGTAAGAGTACCATCTGTCCCATAGATAACAAGCCTGAGGATATAATGTATGAATCTCTAGAACAGTGTAAACAAACAGTGCACGTGTGCATATAAACTGCACACAATTAACTTTTTAATGTTCTATTTTCAATAAGCCACATTCTTTTTCATTGGGTCACTCCAGCTGAAAACCATAACAATGAGAAAGGACTTCTAACACTTTTGTATGTATCTATGGCAAAGGCTGACATACAATATTAACCGCACTTCTTCCTGATATTTTATATTCTTCCCTTTTTCCTCTTGGTAATATACATGCTAGGTTACATGGAAAATGAGATTTAAGGTAAAAAAATCCCAACAAACTTATCTATAGCTCTGCTTCCCCGAAGTTATCATGGAATTATAGAATAGTTTGGGTTGGAAGGGTTCCTCTTCTAACTCCATGTCTCCTTTTTATTAAATATTCTTTCATTCCTCTCAAAAGATTTTAACTGCTGATATTATTCTAGCTTGATTATAATGAGTTGTCTGAAAATGCTGAGTTGCATGTTAAAGATTGAACTGTCAGAGACATGGTATACCTGGTGCTTCATTGTTTTAATCAAGGAGGTGCCTACTCCATTTCAAAAGCAAAGATTTATGTCCCCCAAAACTATGCATTTTTAATTAGAATTATGTAACATTTATACTAGTATTCACAACATGACCGTTCTAAATTTATCGAGCAAATTAGTCTTTTTGCCTGTGTCCATTTCTGCCATATAAACATTCTTACCTATTAGCTGATATTTTTCTTTTCTCTCTCTTTTTTTTTTTTTTTTTTTTTAGAGAAATTGCATTGTACAAAAATATAATCACTTTCTTCTATCAACCCACATCTACTAATGTGAATTACCAATGACAACTGATTATACTCAGTACAGGAAACATGGATTGTATTTCATTTGCCCAGACCCCTTGTAGCAGCACAGCTGTGGCTTTAACATAGTCAGGTGCTGCTTTTTCTGTATCATCAGTATTAACACACAGAGTTGCTATTCCTCCTATTCTGTAATGCATTTTTTTTGATGTACACCATATGCCAATTAACATCCCATAAATTTCCTTGTTATCGTCAATCTGCATTTACCATTCTGACTTAATCTTTTACTATTACACATTCCCAGCAAAGACGGTTTGGGTTGGCAGAGCTGCTATGCTGTGATTGCACCTGATGGGCCATGCAGAACAGTACTGCTCCCAGAAAAGAGTGGCTGCCTTGGTTACTGTGATAGCCATTGAGGTGTCAGACAGTGAATTTCCTACTTCTTTCAGTTTTAAAAAGGTTTTAAAGGTGCCCCTCTGCCCTGTCTATTGTAACCTCTAAGTTGGTGATTAAGATAATCTTATGAAGGACTATAGCCAGGAATATGGGGCTAAGAAGAATATTGAACCCACAACGTTTTTGAATGTTCAACTTTTCAAATGTACCCAAGAAGCAAGCTATACTACCAAAGAGTTATCCTTTCAAAGAAAAGGCTAAGCCTTGCTCTGCTGTTAGTGAATAATCATAGATATGCCCTGAAGAGATGGCACAGGGTAACCAGACCAGAGAGAAGGGTCTCTGCAGAGGCATTTGTAAGAAGTTTGTTCTCAAACACCAAGGCAAGAATTCAGCAGACAGCTCTCTTCCCAGCCCTTCTTGATAACCAGCTTTAAACAACTCATTGCATTCCTTGCTTAGTGCTTTAGCCATTTGGATCTAATTCTGACATGCCAGACAGTCCTATTACAATTGTGTACCTAACTGGCCTTTGGGTTTCTTTCTCAGGAACAAACCCCAAATGACAGCATTACAGTATCCCAATATAGCACATCAATATTTAAGTCAAGTCCTTTATTGGGTCTGCTGCTAATTTAGAGACATTTGGCTTAAAGGGAGCTAATTCTACTTCTGTTATAATGCTATCAGCTTCCACAGAGAGCAGCTGTTCCATTTTATTCGAGTCATCTCCAAAATTTTACTAAATAGCTGATTCCTGGATCTTTTTGTCATCTTATCTCAGATGCTGGTGAATGAGGAAACAGCTGTGATAGCTCTGTGCCTCTGCCTTTAGTACCTACTAAAGACACATGGAGCAAAGACTCTCTTTAACATGCAAGGCAAAAGATAATATAAACTACTAGTGCTGCTTAGGCTGCAAAAACTTTTTAATGACTAGTACACTGGAGAGTGATGGCAAAAGGGGCTGGACAAATTAAACATCGTGGGGGAAAAATTTGGATTCCTGTTCTTTTCCAATTATTCTGCATGAAATCTCAAAGAGAAGATAAAGAAACCCTCAAACTCCACAATTAGTCCACAGATGGTTACCTACTATGTCAAAATGTGGCCTGGTGTAGAACAGCTGTCATGTACCAGAGATGTCCCTTCCCACTCCGCTAAAAATGGGAATACAGGTTTAAGACAGAGTTCAAGCTGTGAATCCCAAAGTAATGAAAAAGTCAGGAGTGCCTGTCTTTCAGCTGTTTATCTGCACCATTTCCCTTTCCATTTCATGCAACTGTGCTCTCCTCCAAATCTAGATGACTCCATACCCCACCTGACTCAGATTTAAAACTACATTCTCTTTGCAGTGCATATGAGATGTAGCTACCTAAATCTAGGTCTGTTTTGAGTGGTGACAACTTACAGAAACAATTGTGGTTTAATTTTGCCTTTTATAGACTGATGTATTTTGTTGTATCTTCTTCTCCCTAAGCTTTGCTTTTGTTTATGTATCTCAGATAAATTAGAGGGCTAGTCAACAACAGGATATTATTATTTTCTTCAGAGCACCTTGATTAGGCTCTGAAGCTCAGACTCTGCCTTTGTTCTTAGAGCACGATTATTAGAAAAGCCTTGAGAGGCTTTCATAGTTAAAAAATGATTTTTCTTCATATCATTTTTATTATGAGAAAGCCTACCCTCACTCTTGAAACCTCACTACAGTTCTTTCCTGCATTGCCATTGTTTGATTTAACCGTCTCCTTGAATACTTTCAGACTTGAAGTCCTTCCCGACTATTATGCATCCTCTCTTAAAGCCTTCACAGTAAGTACACTGCGTGGCAAGTGGCATATATTCTGCTATCCAGACGCTGCACCTTATCAATCACTTTTCTTGGCTTTTGTGGTATTTTAAAAAGCAGAATAAAACTTCTTAAGGATCCCTGGTAGACTCTTGACCTCTCTTATACATTCTCCTCCATGCTTATTCTAAACCTCCAAAACTTGCCCTCCCCTTCATCTCCTCTGTTTGCACCACATTGTATATTCAGAAGACTTTCTTCCTGTCTGAACCTCTGGTTTGTATCAGAAACCTGCTTTACAATTTAGCTTTTGGCACTGAAGCACATTTTGCCTTTGTCTCTCATAATGCAAGTCTCCTCTCACTAGCTCATTCTTGAAAGTTTCCACTGCTAATTCAGAAGTTGTTAAATTCTATCCTATTATTCTGCTCCTTGCTGTATCTAGACCTCTTCTGCTGGCATTGGACTCCTGTGCAGCACGCTAATGTATGCTGCTGTATGCATACAACACATTGTTGCGTGTTGTAAAACACATCCATAACAAAAGGTGTACTTTTTTCTTATTGCTCAGATAATTTTGTCTTATTTTCTCTTCCTCACTAGCCAGAGTGAAAATGAGACACTATATTACTCTCCTAGCATAAGGCAGTAAATCCTCCTTCCATGACTACTAGAATGATGTGAATAAATCATCCTGCTGGAACAGGTGACATTCACACAGCAAACCTGTATAAATACTATACACTTCTACAGAGAGAGAAAAAAAAAAAGAAGCTACAGAGCTTTCAGTCTGGGAAAATGGATTTCTCTGCAGCAAGCCTTCAATTTTACAGAAATGCAGGCACTGTTTATTATACTTCCATGGTACACCACACTGTGCAGCCAGTATTATTGTAAAACTCACCAGAGAGCCAGTGCAAAAGTCCTTTGGGTCCAATAGTTATTTCTTAATCCATTTCCCCCTTTATCGAGAGTTTTAGTGAGAATCTGGGACATGCAATAAACATTTAGTTGGTCTTCTAGAGCACAGTGATTTTGTACCTTAAAAATCTGACAGCGAACACTTAAGCATAACTAGGTGAGCACTTGTGCATGTATATTTCACCGTAACTTGCATGCATGCTTCATTACTGAATCTCAGAGTTTTCACTACCACATAGGACAATACTTCTGTTATTAAACTGTCTTCTATGATTTAGAATCCAAAATATATGACTTATGTATTTATTGGCTTCTGTGCAGACGTAACTAGAATAAAAAGCATAGAAAATATTATCCAAGGAAACTGAGTTGTAAAATAATCCTGTTGGGAAAGTATTCCAGTTTTAAGATCTGTATTTTAGAAGGACAAATAGATTTTTAAACACAAAATTATTTATCCTGTCAGAAAGTTCTTTCTTTTTTTGTTTCTCCTTTGATTTTGTTCTGAGGATAAAACAGGAATTTTGAGACATAATTATTGACCACTAGCTCTGCTTGCATTTCTTTTTCACTACTGTGTCAAGTAGGAACAAAATGCCTCAGCTCAGAGAAATATTGGACTTATTTAAGCCACATACAATTGAACTGCCTCCTGTAACTAAATCATGAGCTTTGGAGGTGCTTTCAAGAACAGTCTGTTAGATCCACTGCAAAAACTGTATGATTGTAGATTAGAAAAATCAACATCCCCTTTCTTACCAGTACCATGCAGATGCCCCACATGCAGATATCATGTAGGGCACCTGAATTCAAGGGGCATGGGCAGACGAGCTCTTGCTGACTCAGCAGCAGGGGTTCACGACAAATCTGGTGGGCTGAGCTGCCTGCTGCCCACCATTGCCAGAGGCAGCTCAGCTCATATCAGGCACAGCAGAAGGGTGTGCACGTAGTTCGTCAAATTAGCGCACAAAAGCCCATGACCTCTTGTTTCCCCACCATCAATAAACGGATGGTTCTTCACATCTTTTTCTTGCTCAGACGATGGTAACTAGCTGAGATGATTTGCTGTGGCTTCTGGTGCTTGACAAGGTGTGGATGGTGTGTTTGCAGTCAGATGCAAGAGCTGCTGCCTTCCCAAGTTCGCTATAGGCTACAGTCACCTCCATTTTTCTTGTCCTACAAATTTGCTGCAGCACTACCATCTTCTCTACCTCCAAAGTCATCCTGTCTCCTTAAGTTTTAAACAACAATTTCCACGGAGGCATTAATGGTAACAGAGAAACAGAAAAGGAAATATGTACTGCCACATGGCACCAAGTCACGGACAAACACGAACTTAGCTAAATGGTAGTATTTAAAATTTGAGAATACAGTCACTAGAAAACTAAGACTATTAAAGTAGGGTTTCAGTAATTGTGAATTCTTAAAGAATCCTACTAAAAATTTTGAAACAGAGACATAATGCTTATTTGCTTTCTGTGTAAGGCTGAACATATTTTATCTTTGCCATTTTATATTAGACATCTTTCATCAAAAAGGCAAAATGACACAGTTTCCTATGAGGAGTGAGAATGGGTAAATGAAATTAAACAAATAAATGAGTTTCCCTATTGAAAATCCCATAATTAACTTCATGGAAATAATGAAGTAAATGGATTTTTATTGTTATTTTTTCAATTACAGCACACTGCTGGAATGTAAGAGATACAAAGGAATAACACTGAGATTCTGCATTGTATGGAAAGGTTTGAGGTTTGGGTATTTTTGCTGGTTTTGTTTGTTTGTTTTTAATACTTCCCCTTATTTTCATGGTATTCAACCTATTTACTCAACAGCAAGACTTTTCCAAGTGACAAGTATACTAGGTACACATTTATTGTAAGAGTGAGTTGGTATTGTCATTAGTTGTGAAGTCCTTCTGAAGTAATAAAACTTATTAAGCTACTCATCAAATAGAAGTCTGTCCAC